>LIEC01010653.1:0-83808 GCA_001925005.1 Drosera capensis
AAAAAAAAAAAAAAAAAAAAAAAAAAGGATTCTCACTGATCTTTGTACCGCGTGGTACAGTTGTGGAAAGATGGAGAGATGAAGGAAGAAGTAATCGGTGGACATAAAGCGTGGATGGTCGTCGAGGAAGTCAGGGAAATGATTCAGAAGTTCGTATGATTCGACGAGTTATACCATATTATTCCTCGTGCCAACCTCCTGACAGTCTTTGATTCCTTTCTTGTCGCTTTCTGCCCTTTGTTGATCCTTTTACGATCTTTCTTTCTTGTTTCGATTGAGTATGTAATTTAAATGATATGGTGTTCATATATAAGCTATGTTCTGTGAAAACATTGAATCATGAATACTAATTTGTGTATAGTTTTTCTGTATATGAAGTAAAATACTATTTGTTTCTTTATTTGTTGGAATCAGAATGTAAATGTTCAGTTACTATGATTACAAGTCTAGGTGGTGATTGCTCCAAAAACAGTTTTAAAAAGTGATCTAAAGCCAATGAAGTTATTGATTCTACACGGTACTGAAATATTACACATACGATAAATCAACGACGGCTAGCCACATTGGTTATATTGAATTTGTTTTGTCTGCTAACACTTCAGCTTATACATGATCGTAATTTTTTGTTTTCATTTTTATTTTTTAAACATTATAGCCAAATGGTGTTTGACTTTTTATTTTTATTCACAAGGTACAATGGAATGCTTGTATATGTACATTTGCTATGATTTCCAATAAAAGTTATGGCTGGGTGCAACCTAGTATAATAAGCAATGTCAATTAAAATATTAGTCACTTTGTCTCATTTTCAAATAATGTATCTTTATTTATATAATTAATCAACAACCGCTACCATGTACTAAAGAATATGTGTTAGTCCTCAAAAGGACGACTAATAGTAACTATTATTGCGACGATAATAAACTTTGGTCGTAATTATATAAATTGGCAACTAAATAAGATTTTTGTAGCAAACGTAGCGATCAAATTTTGTTTCTAGTCGTCATTTTTGCAATTGACATAGTTTTTAATCGTCTTAACTTTTGATTTTTTTTATTAAAAAAACCATTGATAAACTAGGCGACTAATCCTTTACTTAGTCCTTGGAAATAGGTTTCCTCAAAAGAATTCAAATCTCAATTCACCCCAAAATCATTCAAAAAAGTTTTGAGATGACCTTAAAATATTTAAAAACATTTGAAATTTCTAAAAAAAAAAAAAACTCAAACCTATTAAAACACATTAAAAGACAATTAAAAAATATTAAAAAAACACATTAAAACAATCTCAAATCACTTTAGACGTTAGAATCTATTTAAAAAGATCTTAAAACACAGAAGAGCACTATAAAATATTAAAAATACCATAAAAACAATAATAAATCTCTTCAAAACACTCAAAAACAAATGAAAAGTGCTAAAAAAAATACAAAACAACCTATATTCAAATGAAAATGCAAGAATCTATCAAAAATGTCTTTAAATGATCTTAAAACACTAAAAAAAACACTAAAACCTATTAAGAAACAACTAAAATCTCTTAAAAATACTCAAAAACGAATGACATCAGTTAATAAATATCATAAAAAAAAATCTAAAATTCTCTTCAAATTGCATGAATTTGACAAGAAAGTCAAGAAATGATCTTAAAACACTCAAAAACACATAAAATACTAAAAACACTATAAAACTTACTCATCTCTTAAATACACTAAAAAAGCGCATGAAAACGCTAATAAATATCATAAAACAACCTTAAATCACTTCGAAATGTAAGAATCTTTCAAAAGAGTTTCGAAATGACCTTAAAATACTACAAAATACTTGAAATGATAAAACATAAAAACAACTCTATACTTTTCAAAACACTAAAAAACAAATAAAAAGTGATAAAATCACCGTAAAACAATAACAAAATACTTAAAACTGCAACCATCTTCGAATGGAGTTTTGAAATGACCTTAAAACACTCAACAACACTAAAAAAGACTAAAAACATCATACAAACAACTCAAATCTCTTTCAAACACTAAAAAATGAATGGAAAAAACAAATAAATAGAAGATCCCGATTCTCGAAATCGAGTAACCGGTTATATTCCTCCTGAGAGGTGGCTTGATCCAGAGCCATTTTTATTTCGCTCCAGTAGACCCCCCTTTCTTTATCAAGTAGAAAAATCGTTTGATCATTTTCCAGCGCGAGAATTCTATTTTTTATTGATGCCTCAAAGCCGAGATTGGGAGTAACAGGCCAAGGCTCCGCAAGGACCTGTATCTCAAACGAGTCTTCTGAGTCCGAGCTAGCACCAGCAGAAGGAATGATTTCCCCTTCAGACACATATAGCAGGAGATAAGGACAAAGATGAAGGAAGAGGCTCAAGTAAGAAAGGAGATTGGCGCGAAGACATAAGAAGAACCCGGAAATACCAATTGTAAGAGCGAAATACATAAAATAAGTCAAATCTGTTTAAAACACAGGAATCTATCAAAAGAGCCTAGATTTGATCTTAAAACACTAAAAAAAACACTTAAAAAGATTAAAAATATTATAAAAACAGTAGAAACCTCTTCAAAACACTCAGAAGCAATTTGAAAATGGTATAAAACACCACAAACAACCTCAAACAATTAAATACACAAAAATGAGCATTGAAATGATCTTATTTTTTTTTTTTTTGTAGAGACTGGGGCTGTCTGTAAAGGCCCCGGGTACGAAAAGCTTGTCCACCTTCAGAGTCGGTTCAAAAGGTGAAAGTTAAAAGAACAAACAACGTATGAAGTTGAAAACCAAAATGTATAGCAAATCGAGAAAAGAGAAGCCGATACTGGCTAATTGATCGAAACCATGATCAACAAGATCTGTCTCCTTGTGAAGGTTGACAATGGTGAAAGAATCTCACTATGGTTGCTTTTTCCTCGTCTCCTCGGCTTTCGCCCTGTTCATATTGGGCCTCCAAAAGTTGTTAGGATTGCAGTCCCCAACCCATCGGGGGAGCGAAGGGCCAACTGGACTCATCAATCCAGGAGACTAGGATAAACAAGTTCTTCCAACCCCTATTATCTTCCGGGACCTTGTCTATCTATTTCATTCCCGATTATTTGGTTAAACTCAGCCAACTAGACTCTTGAAGTGGAATAGATTAAAAAAAGAAACGGGAGTCACCGAAAAGGTCGGGACACCGATCTTGATGACAGTCAAAATGAAGGTGGAGATCAAGTAATACAAATTCGATGTGAGATGAAAACATGGGAGGCTGAGATGATTGAGCACGACAGTGATGAAAGGACGAAACTGGAACCTAAACCCTCCCCCGAGAGTATTTGTATTGAAGAGGAGATAATATGAGTTAACCCTAAGGAAGAGACTCCGGACAAGAAACCTAAAGGAATCTGGGACCCTGAAATATGTGAAAATTTTGTTACTATATGTGAGGGCGACTGTGGATGGGCAAATAGAAAAGGTATCCTCTACCTAGGGATCAAAAGGAGTTAAACCCTTAGACTCGTCATCCTCCCCGACCTCTTCCTCTTCATTCTTGGTTTGAACAACCGAGGGAAAAGGGGGTCTAACTCTATCATGTTCAAGGGTTGGGACTTAGCTACAAACCTATTGGTCTAACTCAATAATCGAGGATGAGGGCCTATTGGGAGTCCAGCTACAAACCTTAGCCGGACTAGAAGAAGAAGAAGAGGTCGAAGATGATCCTGAGACCTCATCTTCCTCGACATATCCAGGAGGGTTCTTAGAGGTAGAATGATTTGAAAAACCAGAAGGGTTTAACGATATGTAAAATCTGCTCAAAGGATGAGAACGAGAAACGATGAAACCGAGAATCGAGGAAGAAGAAACTGAAAGGAAAGAGAAGAAAAGAAGAAAATGAAGCATTCCATCCATATATAGTTGGTTAATGGGTCGAACCAAAAGAAGAGTCCACGACCCAAGAAGTCCAAGTGTCATATCCGATCTCGAAGGACACGATTTTTTACGGGAACAACATGCAAGACGCCACAAGGACAATACACCGCTCCAGGCACCGATGGGAAATGGGTACGTGGCAGGTAAAGTCAGATCGGGGAGTCCAATCGTCCTCTTTATTGTCGATTTCAAGTCCCAAGGCAACTCCCCCGAATACCCGGGAGGCAAGCCCGGGATCTGAGTAAAATGAGAAAACTACACTCGGCCTTGAAAAACCTTCAAAACCGAGACTGGGGGCAAATGTTAGTATCCGAAACCATGATTCCACATTGGGCTAGGGCCCAACAATAATCCCAACATAATTAAGACAAATGACCTATAAAAAAAAGGTCATGTGATATTCTCTATGTGACTAAGTCATTTACCTCTTAAGAAAATGACAGATGTCCACCATATAAAGGGTGAACAATATATTTTAAATATTCTAATTTATTATCCAAAATATAACCCCTTTGGAGCATACTGTGAAATCATTATTGAGCTTTCGAGAATCTTACTGGCTTAAAACATCGGAGCCGGATATGCGAGGACATCTTCTCGGATTCGACTAAGCGTCTAATATTTCAAGTGTGATTACAGGCAAAGTGAGTACGAACCAGGGCCCAATACATAAAATCTACCGCATAAATATATGGACTCACAAACCTAAACCTCATAGTCGATTTCAACATAAATAATTTTTTTAATTAGTTAATACAGAAAATACCTTTGAAGTTCACTTTTCTAAACTTATTTACCCATAAATACAACATGAGTTCTTAATCTATGTATTAATTTTTTAAATGTGTACTTGTAGAGAATTTAGATCTTATATTATACTTGTAGGAAAATAAATTCCCTGATTTTTATCCCTAGGTAATTCACTCTAATTAATACTTGTAGAGCTTATGCCAAACCATCAATTTCACAACCCAAATTAGTAACCCCTAAAAATATAATTTAACCCTTTTTTACTAAAAATATCAATACAGTAAGATTAGTAACTAGTATAGTACATATTTACATCATTCATTAGTATAGATTAATAAGTAAATAAATATAGAAAAATGATGTTTGGTAAACCAAAGGTTAGCATAATATTATTGTTCATCATTTATGATCTAAAGATGGCCAACAATATTAAGCTCTTATATGGTAAACTAAAGAAAAATCCCTAAGGATTTTCTTTTAAAATGAACAATATCAGGCTCTTATCGCAAGTCTAGTGGGATAGGTATTTGGTTAGCCAGACTTATAATATAGTTATTCTTTATTGATTATGGACTCCAATGTATTTTTTATCTTTTGTCATTTACATTATCAAATTTGATCATAAAAATACCTTTGATATTTATGTCACATCAACATCAACATGGATGGAAATTGGTGCAACATCTCAAAAGAAAATACATCGGATTTATTAAAATTTAATATAAAATCATTGAAAAATAATTGTTAAATTTTAGCTTTTGGACATGTCATGGGCAAAATGTATAGGTAAAAATGTTGGAGTGCATTGGACATTAGAAAGAACTTTGACAACGCATTAAAAATGTTGGAGTGATACAGTGTTTCATTCTGCACCGCTAAAGCAAACAGAGCTATTCCTACCAGGTTGAACTGTGAGAAAGAAAGCCGTTCAGTTCAAATTCAATACCCCTCATTAAATGCTTTTAACAACACTAACCGGAGCACATTCAATAGCAGTCCAACCCTTGTCGCCACTTTTGAGGTAACGGTTATTCTAAAATCACTAAAATTATCCATTTCAAATAAAAACAAAAACCATAAAAATTTAAATTGGCCATTTGTCCTTTTAATCTCTATCTTTATTGTTTCACTTGGATGATATGATCTGATCCGATTAATTTCAAATGCTACACTGCACATAATTTAATGCTACTCTCTATTAGAGTTCTACTAAACATGATTACAGGGCACATGATCCTGTGATTTATGTGTCTATTTTTTTTTTTGGTTTATTTATTTCATTTTTTTCCCCTGCTGATACAATGGCAGCTATTTGCTTGTCCCATCGTCATTTAAACTACCCTGCTGTAAGGTAGAGTTAGTTGGGCATCATTGAATTGCTTCTCTCTTGCAATTGGATGAAGAATGTAAAAGCACACATGTACTGTTCTGCAGTTCGATCAAGGGAAAGGGAAAAAAAAAAACCAGATAAGAAAAACAGGAAGAAACATAATGGGAGGTGTTGATGTTGATGAAGTTGGTGAAAATTTGGTTAGGAAGAGGGAATTTGATGTTCATGAACCTCATCATAGGCGCTCAAGGAGGTAGATCAATTTGCTTTTCGTTCTTCAAGTTTGTCTTGTTCTTGTGCTGCTGTTGCCAATTTTTTTGGGGTGTGGGAATTCACGATGCCAATGGCCGGATTTTTTGCCAATTTAGACGCTCAAGTATATGTCCAAACCCGTGACTGTTTTGCTTGTGTGATTGTGGCCCACGACTAGTTGTAATTTTTGAAGGTACCGGGGAAAGGGTCTCTACATCTCAGCTCTTCCAGACGGTGTCCTTGATGGGAACACCGCCCGGGGATACCTGGAATGTTATTCAATAGGTTAGAGAACTTTGGAGAGTTTGGTTTTGCCTTAGCTAAGGGTTAAATGATTGAGGATCACAGTGTTCTTGGTGTTTTATGGATAATTGAATAGTGAGTTCAATGCAAACACATTTTTGAATTTTTCTCATGTTAACATTATAATCCCCCGTCTCATAATAAATATCACAAATTGATCATCACGAAATTTTATGTGTTCATTTTTGTTAAATTTGATGAAAAAATTGACCCTCATTGTAACAGTTGTGAAAAAAAAAGATAATGAGTGCATTGTAGGTGAGTTTGATTGATTTTATATTTTTTTTTTTGATAAAAACTACTAGAAATACAAACACTAGAAAGACAAAGATTTTTTCTTTTATATAAACTTTTTCGAATTGGACTCAATGAGATTTTTCGAATTCTAGTTAGAATAGAAATCTAGCTTTTTTCTTTTCTTTTTTCATTTAAATAATTCAATAATTTTGTCTTATTCACTCTTTTTTACTTAAATAAATTGAAGAAGATAGACTAACATATGTGTCACCTTACGTGCATACCACGAGCCTATTTTCCATTCTCATTCAATCACGGCGGGGGGGTGACAAGTCAAAATAGAAACACTCACATTGGGTTTAGGGTTAATGAGGCTAGAAGTGATGACTTCTACCACATCAAGGTGACACTCTACCGCTGAGTTATATCCCTTTCCTGAGCCCATCAAGAAATACAACTGACGAATCCTAAGGCAAGGGGTCAAGAAACTCAAAGCCACTATTCTACTATTCTTGAATACCTTGGAGCCGGACCTTCTTTTAGCATTATTATGGATACGAGACGAATTGAAGATTTTGGATTCAATTGTCAACTGCCCTTCTTAGAAATCGGGTTGACTATGGATTCGAGCCGTAGCACATTGTTTCATAAAACCGTATGACGATCAAAATCAAGCGGGTTTTACACGAAGAAGATTTGGCTCAAAATTTCTATTCGATATAGGTATTAAAAAAAGATAGAGGAAGCAGAACCAAGTCAAGATGATAAAGATCAACCCCTCCTCTTGCGCCAAAGAGCTTACAATTTCTGAAGTAAGCAAAGCAACCATCTCTTTTCCATTTCCATTCAAGAGTTCTTATGTGTTTCCACGTCCCCTTTAGGCCCCGATCAAAAAATGACCAAATCCTTTTTCTTAGGAACACATATAGGATCCGTCACTCCAAAAAGGGTAATGGTAACTCCACCATTAACGACTTCATTTATGAATTTCATAGTAATAGAAATACATGTTCTATCAAGACAGAATTTCAAACTGGCTATCCTCTTGCCCAGCAGGCATGGCCTTCGTGGAGAGAATGATTCATTTGGATCAACATGAGAGTCGAACTATATTGCATTGTCAAAATCCATCTTGTATATTTGAAAGAGGTTGACTTTCCTTCTCCAGTCGTACAATCCTCTTTCCGATAAGTCATCTTTCTCCTTGGTCCATAGAGAAAGAAGGAATGGTGACAACAGTTCCTTGCGGAAGAAAGGACTCACTGAGCCGGGATCACTCACTAATATGAATCGAGTAGAAAAGACCTTGTATACTTTCCCCGCTTCTCTTGCTGTGGAGGGCTTGATGCAATCGACCGGATCATAAAAATATACCTTCAACATAACTTAAATCATCAAAAGGATCTCAGAAATCCACCAAAGCACGAAAGCCAGGTCAGAAAAAGGATTCCTATTCGAAGAGTGCATAATTGCATGGATAAGCTCACACTAACGCGTCAATTTGGGATTGATTTTGAAGGTATGAGGAGATAAAAACTTTCCAAATAGAATATGTTGTAATTGTTATGGGACATAAAAAAAACAACTTTTGCATTTATTATGGGACGGATGGAGTAATTCATTACTTTCTTTCTGTTGATTGGTTTTGTGTTTTCATATGCTTTCTTTCTTGTTACAATGTGGGTAGCAGTTTCTTTCTTTCTTACAAATTGGGAATCATGCTGAGCTTTATTGAACTTTCTTTTTGCAGTGCTACTGATAGGAATGGCGATGTCGGACGATTTGCACTTCCGCATCCATTGTCATACTATCAGAACTCCCATCATGTAAGATCGTGAGCCTCGACTAGATTTACTTTATTCAGAGTTCAATTGTCTTAGATAGTTTCTTTGTATAATGATATATTATTTCTAATGTCGCCACCACTATATTAGTTTTAAGTGTTTGAACTACGAAATGGCCTACAGTTGTGATGAGAACACCCCCCAACCCAAGTGCATTGATTAAAAATCACTGATGGACTATCTGGAAGCTAGCCACTCACTTTGTTCTTGATAATTTCACAGGAATCGCCTATTTCTATGAGGGGATGTGACATACGAACTCCCTCTCATGGGCACTCTACTGATTTCAATATAACAAGTTCTTCATCAAATCATCGTGCCTCCTTGGAGAAGGATGTAAGTTGCTCTATACAATAGATTTCTTGTTTTGTCTGAATTCATTATGGGCTCACAAGCCGTATTGGTTGTGAGAGTATTCAACTTAGACTTTCAAGGCACATGAGGAGTAGATTCTTCGGATTGAGCACTCATTCTGAAATATTCGATTGGATGCTTACTATTCCAAGTACCACACCATGCTGCTTTTCTGCAGATTGAGCTACTACAACTGCAGCTACAACAGGAGAAATCTATGCGCCTAATGCTCGAAAGGGTAATAGGCCGAGCTTCCAGTACTCTATCCCCAGGGCATAGGCATGTTGCCTCTCAGGTGACTGAAGTTTTCCAAGCGTTTTTTTATTATTATTAATTATGTATGAGAGGAGAGGCATACACTTATGTCCTTTGATTTTGTATTGTCGCTCACCAAGCATCAAGACGATAGTATGAGCAAAATTTGTCCAAGTGCAAAAACCTCGTGATGAAATCGAGTTTGACAAGGATTTTCGCATGTAATCTTGTAGCATATTGGGTGAGAGAATTTTCCATCTGGGCTCAACCACATATCTACATTAGTGTTTGACCAACACAGAGCATCAGTATTGTTATCTGCTTATACTGATGTTTGTTAAACTAACTCAACAGTTACTCCATGCTACCATGTTTTTAACTACCCTTCTGTCTCATAACATATGCAACCTCTTTCCTATTTACGCCTTCCAAACTATATACAAAATCTTTGTGGCAAACTTTTCACACGAAAAATACCAAATCACTCTTCCTCTGTTACATTATAGTTCATCGACTCTTCTCTCAACTGCTATAATAAACATATTAACACCCAAAATAGTGGGGGCTCTTAAAATAAAATAAAATAAATAAATAACACACACAAAATCGAACGTCCTTCCAAAGTGTTGCCTGTCATTCTGGAGGTATTATTTTGCACGCCTTACAGATGCCTTACAGTTTATGATTGTTCTTGAGTTCTTCAAACATGATATGCAGAAGTTGGACAATCTGTTGGCAATCTAAACTCCAAATCTAGTTATAGTTTTTCTCAAAACATGGTGTACCATTTTCATGGCTTCTTGAGCTGGGAAGACATGTACATACTCTTACCTCAAACCAAGTGGCTATTCACGTGGTGGTGGTGGCGGTGGCGGCCGTTTGGGGGGTGGTGGTGGTGTGTGTGTGTGGAAGTCTTCAAAACACAATTTCTATTGCCTTTTTGCTTAAACTGTTGTGGTTCCTCGATACTTCACTTTTTTTAGCCCACAAATGTTTCCTGTTTATATTTTAGCCGGCTTATTAGTTTCTTTACTTCATTTTAGATTTCTTTGTCATGTTTGGGGCACTTGGGTAATCCATGACTCTGGCGGGTATGGAATGATGAACTTGTTGCTTCTATGGAGTGCTTGATATGTGACCTTATAGTGAATGGCTTGCATGTAACTGTAGTAACTCTTAAGCAGTTATGAGTTTTGCATCCCTGTGGCCGGACCATAAACAGCCTTTATTTATTGATAATTTTATTTATTTATATTCTTTTTTATGTTACAGACCAAGGAGCTCATTGCTGAGATTGAGTTGCTGGAAGAAGAGGTTGCCAATCGTGAGCAACATGTTCTGGCTCTCTACAGGAGTATATTCGAGCAGTGTGTTGTTAGTCGTCCTCCTTCCGAGCAAAGCTCTGTCGTGAGTTCTCCATCACAAGTGAAAAATAAAGCAAGAAAGCATCCCAGCATCATTTCTACTGCATTTTGCTCCTCTAAAAATTTCCCTTTGCGATCGCTTCAAGCTCTGGCCTCAAAGAATAGATCTGGGAGGAAAGAGCAAAAAACAAGGCAAAGTCCCTTACCGGCAAAAGCCTCCTTGGGCTGCACAAATCCTGTTAAGGTAGCCTTACTCAGTTTTGCTTCACCATTTGCTTTGAAAAGTATTTATTGCTGCTGTGTTCATGAATCGCCTATTGTAATGCTAAGATTTCATTGTTTATAGAAGAATTTAAAACCTGGATAATAGCAATGTCTGAAAGTTTGACTGCAGTGTGATTTCATATCTGTATCAGAGATAGAGGTTATTCATAAACTTTGGATTCTGAAAGCTCATCTTTTGATCGAAATAATGCATTAAACATATAGGTTTATTGTGGTGACAACAACTGCATCGACTTACCATACCCAAAAAACGAAAATAACTGCAGCAACTTAGATTAAAGTATAAAAATCAAATCTGAAACAAATCAATGCACCTTTTTGTTGAGTTATTTTTTATTTATAAAAATTAAATGTCTATTGGTATGTTCTAATATTAGCCACATGATTAAGTCTAGAAATAAACAGTGGATTCGTCTAGGTTAAAGCCTAATGTTTCCTATATATAGTAGCCTGGAGGTAGCAGTCTTGGTATTTCAAAGTAGGTATCTTGATTGTTTTGCTTTAAGGCTGATTAGGGAACAATCAAGATTTTACAATGTTAAAGCAAAACAACCAAGGTTTTGAGAAAAAGGCCTGACGTGTTTTAGGAAGGATGTGTTCACACATTGAAATGTAGTTAAAAAACACATTGAAAAACGTCTGAGTAGGAAAGTTATTTGTCAAAGTTAAAAAACACTAAAAGGATGCGTTTTAAAGAATTTCAGGGCTTATGTTTCCAGAAAAGGAGAATGATTCAATTCCAACTGGGTGGATTGAGCTTGTAAAAGAGAAGCATTAGGGAATTTCTGCATCTGTTAGAATTCACAATGAAAACTCTGCTTATCAATTAAAGATAGGTTTAGATCAGGGATATCCTTTTAGCACATGTTTGTTTGAACGAATTGTTTAGAAACTAGTTTGGATCATGCTGGATGAGATATCACATTAACTTCTTTTATATATTTGTTTGTTTCTTTGTTTGTTTTTTCTGATGATATTATTCCAACGGACAATACAAGAGAAGTGTGTACGCAGGGTGAGAACTTTGGTGGGTATCTCTACAAAATAAGAGCTCGAGGTTTAGTAGTTACAACATAACATATGGAGCATGCTTTCAGTGAGAATATGCACATTACCATCTTTGTGAAATCTTCTTTTGAAATTGTGATGGTTGTCGTTGTTCTATACTTTGCTGGAAATACTCAGTCTGCTGAATGGTTGCATAGAGATCCCTCCCTACTGACACAGCATCTGGGTTTCCAAAGGGTGTTGAAACGTCAATTTTTGCTTTGAGCAAATACTGCACATTTGCTATGCAGGCTCAGCTATTTTTTTCTTAAATAAAAATTGTGTCATTCTGGCATCAGGTTCAGGGGAAGCCAGGATCCGTTGAGAAAACGGCCAATCTTCGTACACTCAAGGATCATATTATTCAGTGTCCAAGCAAGTTATCTGAAGAAATGCTCAGATGCATGGCAGCAGTTTACTGCTGGCTCTTCAGCACAGTGTCTAACAAATCAATGGACTGCGACCCTTCAGCGCAATCCAATATACATGCAAATACTGTACATCCCAAGCAACACAGTCAAGAGAGCCAGAACTGTAAATCCTTTATTGAGATTTCCTCTATACCAACAGATAAAGCAGAGTTCTCTCGTGCATCATATGTCATCAGCAATTATAGGTGGGTTCTCTACTTCCTTCCAGTAGGCAAACTTGTAAAAACCTTTGAACTTTCTCTTCATTTTTTATGTGAATGCTTGTAGCATAATCTGATAGAATCTATAACTTCCATAAATTTGTTTACCCCAACCCCTCCTCCAGCCCACCTTGGATGGATGTATAATATAGCAAATCTTCCATTTATTTCACTCCAATGGATGTGTTTTCATTAGGCAAAAATTGGCTTTGGCTATATCCCTTGCTATATTTGGCATTGGATTTGGGAATGGCATCCATGCAAATTGGTGATTGAAACCAAACGAAAAAAGGGAAAAAAACCCATAAATATTACTCCCTCCTTCTCAAAAGAATTAAAATACTTCTTAAATTGGGATGTCCTAAATAAATTACAACTTTATCCCATTTGAAATTTTTTTTCCTACAAAAATATCAAATCACCCTTACTTTTTATTTTATATCACATCAACTCATCCCACTATTTTTTTCTTTTTTTTTTCTCTCACTCAGGCAAAATGGTCTTTACAAAAAAAATCAATAAACGTATAAATTATCCTGTCAAGTCAATCGGTTGTAATTCTATTGGGACGAAAGTAGTATGTGGCTACCTCCTCACCTCTTATCAAATCATATGGTTAAATTATAACCTTTTTACTGTTGAAGTGATATTGGCAAATTATAACATATGTATACTATTCAAAGTCAAAATATGACAATACTTATGTTAAAATGCCTATCCCCATTGGATATGCTCTAAGCTAAAATCCATAGAAATGCAAAATTTTTATTCAAATGAAACAGAAAATAACTTGGAAAGACATTAGTTTAGGATTTATCAATAGGATGTTTATGTTTTATTACTGCTAAGCTTATGGATATCTTTTTTGCAGAGTTCTTGTTGAGAAACTGGAAAAGGTGAATGTGACGCAGATGGAAAGTAAAGTGCAGATTGCATTTTGGATAAATGTCTACAATGCTCTTATCATGCATGTAAAGTTCAGTCAGTATCTCCATGTGCCGATGCTTGTTGTTCTCCTTTATCATGTTGCATAACTATTGCACCTCACTGTGAACAGGCATATTTAGCTTATGGAATTCCTCATACCTCTCTCAGAAGACTGGCTTTGTTTCACAAGGTAGTGAGCGGTTAATCTACGTGTGACTGATGCACTCTTTTAGTATTACCATTACTGACATCCATGACGTATAGTCGAGGCTGGTGTAATAATTAAAAACCAAATCGTTTTTTCTTCTTTCTTTTGGGAGGAACACTGCCAACAAAAATCTTAAGCTTTATAGTAATAGTCCCAGAAATGATCCTTCTATAGAACCTCACCCCATCCGTCAAATGCCCATTGGAGTTCAAGTGGATAATACTTTTGGTCCCTTTCTCAATATGTGCTCAATAAATGGATAGAATGTTTCAAACTTTTGACCACTCTACCAAAAGTTTAACTTCTGTAATGATAGGTAAAGGAAAAATGCCCCTTTTATTGGGTTTAGTTATATCTTGAGTCTTGACGATCTTTCATTCAAGTTTTGGACTGGGCTCGTTAGTTTGGAATCTTGAGCAAATTTTGTGAAAGCAGTTTTTATTAGTTCCGAGTGGCTAATGTCTTTTACTTCTGTTTACTTCTGATTATATGGGAAATGATTTCCTGATCAAGTTTCCCAAATAACCGTCCTGTTTTTCTGTTTAGTGCAGGCTGCCTACAACATTGGGGGTCATGTCATCAGCGCAAATGCCATTGAACATGCCATATTCTGCTTCAATACTCCACGGGTTGGAGGGGTAGTGTCTCTTGCTTCCATAGTTGACTGTTTTCTCATTTGCAAAGCATACTGGAGCATTTGCCCTTGCAACATTAAACCTGTGTTTTGTGGTCCTTGATATCCACACCAACTTGTTTGCATATACTAAACCAAGAAGTAAGAATCATAATTCTATTGGAACCTTCATATATCTAGGTCGCAGAATCTGATAGATTTTAACGGAATCAAATTCTAATATCGGATGGATTTAGATTTTCTAATCAGAATATAAAAATTTCGTTTTGACTACTTTGGTACTAACATAGCCTAAATGTTATTCTGCTATATAGAAGGCCAGTGCAATCATACTAGGTGAAGATGTAAGCTTTCACTTGCATGGAATCAGATAATATGCAAAAGAAGCAGAGTGGGATACTATTAAAAAACATGGAATTAGTTAATATGCAAATACATGAAACAGGATTTAAATTACTTCCATGGATTGCATCTTTTTAATAGAAAGGAAAGGCGACTCCATTATTTGGGCGATAAAAAGGATGTTCAGTAAATGAAGCCTGATAAGACGGAGTGCTGGGAAAAAAAAAACTTTTTTTGTTTCTTTTGTGTAGCTGTACAATCATTTGAATTATGTGTCATGAACTTGACATCAATGTTCACATGGAACTGTTGTATTCTCGATATGCCACACTTCACAAAATGTTTTATGCCATACTGATGTAGTGGATTGAAACCATCCTATCTACTGCATTGAGGAAGAAATCTGGAGAAGAGAAGCACACCATCACTTCCAAGTTTGGCCTCCCAAATTCTCAATCTTTAGTGCTGTTTGCCCTCTGCACTGGCGCTTTTTCTGAGCCTATGGTATGTTCTCCAAAAAATTGAAGAGCTCCTGAAATTCCATCTTTTCGTCTACCTCTTTTTGTGTCTTAGAGAACTTAAAAGATCTTATGTCTTGTTTTTCTAACAATAACATAATAATCCGAAGCCACTACTCTCGCAATGAGATCATGGACAATCCTAGGTGCATGGACTAATCTGCAAAGCTTATGTTAGTAGTGAATTTATCTTATAAAGTAGCCGTTTTATAAGCTCAAGCCAGGTGGTCGTGGCCTACACTAGAAAAGTTTTAACCCTTGACCATCCAGATAGCTGTTCAAGAATGAAAGTTTCAAGCACTTCTAATGAAGTCGTCCTGATCTATAGTTGAAAGTATATACGGCGTCTAATGTCAAAGAAGAACTGGAAAGGGCAAGAAGGGAGTACCTCCAGGCGAATGTTCTTGTTAAGAAGTCAAGGAAAGTTTTCCTCCCAAAGTTGCTCGAGAGATTGGCAAAGGAAGCTTCGATTGGAGTGGATGATCTTCTCAAATGGGTGGGTGAGAATGTCGACAAGAAGCTCCATGATTCGATCCAAAAGTGTGTTGATTCTAAAACAAACAGGAAAGCATCTCAGGCGATAGAGTGGCTGCCTTACAGTTCGAAATTCCGATATATTATGTCAAATGAATTAGCAGCAAAGCCATGGTTGATGTGATCTTCTTCTTCTTCTTCTGGTATATTTACATTGCTAAGTCCTGCGATGAGGGTTGGTAGATTCTGCCTGCCCATTCCTTCACGCTGGGAACTCGAGTGAATCTGCATTTGTAGCTTGGTCTTGTACAAATAGGACTTTAGAGCATTCTATCTCGCCATTTAATGTATTAGAGTATTAATTCCTATGTTACAGTCAAACGTTATCGATTCAATAATCATTAATAACTTTTTTAGTCTTCTTGACGAAGCTCAAGAAATTGCTGAAGAAGAAGCTCAAATGCAAAATAGCCTTTATAAACAAACAGGCGAAGAGATAAGATCACTAATGGAATATTGTTGAAGAAGCTTGTGTGACTTTAAGAAGCTTGATATGGCCATGGAGCTGCTGGAGCGACAGTTGCAGGGCTGGTGTGACCCTGATGTGATTACTTATAATATCTTGGTCGAGGGCCTCGAGGCTGTTTGTGAGGAGTGAGGAATAGGAAGGCGACTGAGTTCTTGGACTTCATGAGGAAGTGAAGTTGTAACTCAAATGTCATCTCGTGTCATACCCTTATTAATTGAATTTGCAAAGAGGGAAGGTTGGATGGTGCGATGAAGATAGTTTATAATGTGCCTTGCATACAGAATGATTCAACTGCTTAATATTAATATTCTTGGAACAAGAGGTTCATTAAGAATCAGAACAAAGGAGGATGTCACAGATTTTCTGTAGATATTGAAGGAAGCAAGGGCGTTTGATAGAATAATGCTTCAAACTGCATGGATATCCTTCAGGAGATGAGGTTTGCAAGAGCAAGAAAATGATAGCCAATGTTGTTTTTGGTCATGATAAAGAGTCACTTTCAGCTGAGGAAAGCAGATGATCATGTGAATAATCAGGCTAAAGGAACAACTTCTAGGAAGTATGGTTCAGCTCTGAGCAAGGACTATGAACTGCCGAATACACCAGCTACGCCTAACATGTGAAAGGGGTGCATAAGGCTCTGAACAAGACCTGGAATACAATCATGAAGTTGAGAGTACCAGATATTAAAAGCAAGAACAGCATGTGGGGATTGAGTATCAATGGATTTTCGAACTCGTTTTTTATTTTTATTTTATGGAATGCATGAGTCTTTCTCAATCTGTTTCCTTATTTGTAAGTCGTCGACTGTTTTGTATGCTTGTTTGCTATGTGATTAAGAACGAAAACAATAAAGAGAAAGTGGACATAATATTTATATTGGTTGTCTCTTATCCAAAACTATTGAACAAGATATTTACATCTAATACCTAATGGGATTTTTAAGAACTTTTCATTATGATCTCCTTCATCGGTACACACCATTTCTCCCTCTCTTTACCAATGCTTCATATCAATATCAGAGAATACCCTGGTAGCACAGTCAACACCAATTCCAATTACAACACTACAACATGTTAGGTCTTGGATACCGTTTTTTTGTAGCACTTATGCAAACACTACTATAACTTTTTTGATAGCGTTTTTCAACTGTCTTCATAGATTTAAAACCACTATCATAAGTTTTGGCCTAAAAATCATACATAAAACTATTATAGCGTTTTTGTAACCGTTATCTTTGTTAAAGTATAGCAATAGATCGATTTGGTGGCGGTTTTCTTGAAACACTTTGCAAAAGTTACCATAGAGACATTTATGGTAGCGGTTGCTAATCCGGCAATAGTTATTTGATGGTAATTATTGCTAATGGGCAAAAACAAATGATTCGACAAGCTATATTATTTGGTCTCTCATGCTGACCTCCCTAACACTCTTTCCTCGTCACTTTGATATTCTGTCGTTGTTGACCATATTATCATGATGTCTCTTTGTCTTGTTTTGATTGAGTATATAATTGATATGGTGTTCATGTTTAAGCTATTGACTATGGAGACAATGAAATATAATATTAATCGGTGTACAGTTATATATAATATGTTTTGTTTTTTTCTTTTTCTTTCAATAGATATCATGCATAATGCTTTCCCGCCCTTTTTATTTTCCAGTAAAAAAATATGTTACAATTAGAATGTTTCATTCTAAATGATTTTAGATGAAAGTCCTGACTACGTGCAGTGGCGGGCGCAAAATTTTATGAGTGTGGGGCTAAGCGAGTTCATTAAAAAAAATTAATTGTTCTTATTTATACTCTATCTATTATTATGATAATATTTTGATTGTGCATCTTTATCGATGTAAATTTTGACTCTCATCGAGGTACGACAAAACATTATTTTTTTTAGAAAATTATCGTAAAGTATTAATAATAATTTAAAATATATACTTTAATCTTGTACCAACAATATAATTTTCTTACGTAATTAGGACGAACAAGAAAACTGTTTAAAATACGTGTTGAATAGTAAAAATAAATAAATCATATGTTACATTTATTTTAGGACGGAAATAGTATAATTTATGGTTTCATTAAAATATTTGAATTCTTTTTTATCATCACTTATCATTTTTAGTTTGTTTTGATTATATTCTATTGTTCAAAAACTTTAAGAATTTAAGAAGGAGAATACTAATTTTACAAGGGAAAAAAAAAGAAGAAACAAATTAAAACAAAAATTATGCAAACAAAAATTATGCATACCAAGATCATTAGCTTCCACCCACCACTTGACCATCAGCATTATCTAAAAATTATGCATACTAGTACATAATTATACGCATCCCCAATTGGGACTACGGACTCCACAGTCCTCACTATGGATCGGCCACTGACTACGTATAACACTTCTAAAACGGTTGAGATTTCAAATATATTTTAATAATATTATTGTCTTATTCATATATTTTTTATTTTATCAATAATGCTATTTTGTTGTTGTTGTTATTTATCCATCTTAACAAAAGAACGCTATTAAAATCTGTTGAATTTTGTAATATATTTCTATTCATCATCCTAGTTATACATTTATACTTGTCTGGATTGTTCTTGTGATATCCAATTTTTGATAGAACTAATCTTCAATTAGATTAAACCATGTAAGAGTCCTTTTGTTAATGACATTTGCTATATTTTCACAGGTTGCTAATGTCCAGTAATATCAAGACAAGATATCCGTTTATACAGAGACGACGAGACCTCGTAGAGCCCAAACATAACCATGGCCGATAATCCTTATGGGCCCAAAAATTTTCACGTCACAGCCCAGCCCATCCCAGCCCAGCCCAGCCCACCAACACCAAAAAAACCCCAGAAACACAAATTTCACAACCGTAGTGCCCTCACGGTAAACCCAACGACGTGGTTTCACCTCACTCCCACGCCGGCGGCTCCGACGCTACTTTGCCGGAACCCTTCCCTGTCACAACCCTCAATGACGAAACCTCAACGATCATCAAAGAACCTAATCACAGTCGTCAATTCACCCCGCTCTACCCGTGACAATTCGACGGCTGCCGTCCATCGTCGGCCGGTCCGGTCCAGATCATCGAAACGGGAGGTCCGACCCGGACCGGAATCGGGTTTGGGAGATCTGAGGACAATGGGGCGTGATTTCTTTCAAATTGATGCTCTTGAGCTGGCACCTCTTCTTCTAGGGAAGTTTCTCCGGCGAGACGACGTCGTTCTTCAGATCACTGAGGTGAGATGCAGCAAAAATGAAATTTCTACGTTACTTTCATAAATTATCATATCAAGTTATATAAACTTACCCCGTTCGAACATATTGTTCCGAGGATGGAGAATTGTCGAACGTATATATACTTCGCAGGAGTGAGGGGGTTCATATGTAAGTCCTGTGCCTTCAATAGTGCAGCTGATGTTAGTGTTGATTGTCGAGGGTTGGCTTAGTGGTAAGTGGTTCCTTCCCTAACCATGAGATCAGGTGTTGGATATCTCTTGAGGACATGGGAAAATAGTCCCTCTATGATAAATACTCCGTCCGTTCTATATTACTTGCAGCCCTTTGACCTGGCACGAAGTAAAAAAAAAAAGGTGTTAGGAAGTATATTGGGATTGATGGAGTATAAAATATTAATAGGGATTGTCTACATTTTGTCTTTCTCACATCCTGCGCTTGACCAGATTACCCTATTATTTGGGTATGTTGTTTTGCTTTGCTGATGTTAGTGTTGATTGTTTTTATACAACTTTATCTTTATCAGTTGGGTGTATTCCGTAGTTTTCAGCAAATCATTTAGGGCCAATGGAAACTCATTGGAGAACAAAGATGTAGTTTTAGGTGATTGTGCATTGTTGATTTGAGTCTATCGATTCCTATCTAATGTTGAAGCTCTACATGATATAAGAGCAATTGTGATTGGCAGTTACGGAATTCATTTTGCTATCTATCTCATCTAGTTAGCCCTTGATGTGAGCTGGATGTTGACCTAGCTTAAACGAGACTTTCTAATGAGGGATACATATGATATTCTCTAAGTTAGAGTTGGTTTCTGGGAATAAATTTAAAAGTTTCATACGCCTTGGTGGTTTCTGATCTTTTTTTCTTTTTTTCTTTTGTTTAAATTGAGTTATAGGTGGAAGCTTATAGGCCGAATGATTCAGCTTGTCATGGTCGATTTGGAATCACAGCTAGAACAGCTCCCGTGGTAAGAGAATGCGGTACTCATTTTCATGAATTCACATGCTCAGCTGATTGTAGATTGAGTTGATAACTTCTCGATGAAGATCGTATTCTCACTATCAAGTTTATCGCTGCTTATGTAGTTTGGACCGGGAGGACATGCATATGTCTACCTCTGCTATGGCCTGCACATGATGCTGAATATTGTCGCGGACAAGGAAGGTGTTGGGGCGGCCGTCTTGATTCGTTCTTGTGCTCCTGTCAGTGGTAAATGTGTATCCCATGTGGTGGTTTATACACATCTCTGGAGTGTCTCCATCTGTGAAAAAACCACACAAGTTGGGCTAGAGTCTCAAGTGCAGTTCGCTCTAACTGAACTTCATAGCACTAAAACTCGAATCCTTTCCAACAATTTATAGGTTTAAAAACCATTCAGCAGCGACGAGGTCAGGTGACTGATAAACCAGTTCTTCTGGCTGGGCCAGGGAAGGTTAGCACTACACCATGCTTTTATTAATTTTTTTTCTCTTCCTAAAATGCATTAAACGGGATTATGATGCTATGTGATTGGGATGTTTAGGCTGCTTTGATCTGGGAAATTAAAATCGATGTAAAAATGATTATTCTCTGCAGTGCATTTTGTTTCCGCCGCAATTTGTACTTGTTCATATAAGTTCATATGCGCCAGGATGGCTCTTTATGGTACTTGAAATGTATTTGGATTCTCTTGACGACCACTTCCAATTAGAAACTTTAGGTGGTTGGGCCTGTTATTTCCATACAATCTACCCTCATGCTATGATTAAATCTAGGCTCAACTTGAAGTTACTTGTAGTTCTGCCTTTTCTCGCTGGATCGTTTAGTCTATGACTGCACAGTTCTACAAAAACTGTGATTCGCCAGGATATCCTAAAAAACATTTTTAAACAGAATGTTGTATTGTTGTCGCTGTACTGTTGGTGTGGTGGTAGTGTTCGGAAGTTCCTTCAAGTCATTTTCGTCATTTTCAGGTTGGCCAAGCGCTAGGACTTACAACTGAATGGTCTAACCATCCTCTTTATGAACCCGGTAACAATTCCCCATTTACGGAACAGCTTCGCAATTCTTCTCCAATATAAATGTTCCATTGCACTCTAATATAGAAAATTAGCCTTGTGATCCAGGTGGATTGGAGCTTCTTGGCGGCCCACAGCCGGAAAATATACTCATTGGTCCACGTGTGGGCATTGAGTATGCTTCGCCTGAGCATGTAAGTGCTCCATGGAGATTCGCCATTGCTGGCAGCCCTTGGATCAGTGCTCCGAAGAACACACTTCGTCCCCCTGATGATAAAAAGTTATAAAGCCGCAAGGATGATTGGTTTGGGGAAAGGAAATCATTGATCATGATTCACGAATTAGTTATGTGGAAGTTGTTCAAATCAAAACAGAAGGGGATTTGATATACAGTACGTATTTGATATGTGACATCTCTCAGTTTGAAGTGGGTTCCGTTCTGGATGGAATTTTTGAGGCTCCTCTGATGCCTATTGAAAATCAGCTGGTTCTTTTTGCTTTCAGAATCCAGTGAAAGCATGGATGGGTGTATGCAAGATTGCAAGTTTTCTGGAATTTCATGTATTTTGGTGTTGGGGAGTGAAATTTTTGTGATCCATGGCTATCGATTGGACGATAGACTTCGAAGAATCTCCGTGAGACAAATTGAAACTAGGCAAGGATCAAAATTGAGAACTTTAAGGGGTTTAACTATAACTGTGGTCATCAGTGTTGTGTAGGTTGGTGCATATTTTCTCAAGTGTTAGGCTATGCCTGTCTGTGTTGATTTATTGTTGTAATAGCGGGACAGAATACAGATGAATGGAATTCATGGATATATATTTGCATCAAAGTTTCTTGTATCATTGATTTTATAGAGTAAAATTGATGTCTTGTGGTGCGTAGAATCCCAGCTGACAAGCAGCTCAGACTTTCGCGGAGAGGTTGAGCTCAAATCTGCCAAGTGCTATGCTCCAAAGCAACAAATGAACGTGCTTCAAGAAAGTAACATGTCCAACAGGACTTTATGCCCAAACGAGCATATGTATCTAAATTATGTTTCAACAGTAGTATTGATGGAAAATCGGTATCAAGTATCCTACAACAGTAGTTGCCGCTCTGAAACTTAAGAATTCATGCTTCTAAACAAAAGCACACAACGAGACCAGCTAGAAGATGTGTTGTACGTATCTCAATCGGAACTTTTGTGAGGATGCCTACCCTAAGTAGTAAGAACACGATTATACGAGACGGTTCAAAGAAGATCCCAAGGATTCTCCGGCTGTGATTCGAGCATTGATATGTCATGCCTGAGGATCCGGCCCTGCCGTCTTTGCATTGAGAAGAGGCTGCAGTGCCTTGACGACAATTGTCATGTTCGGCCTGAAATCTGCTTCGTATTGAACACAAAGTGCTGCAACAGCCGCCATCTGTATCAATCAAAGCAAGAGAAGCATAAATCATGGAATCAAATACTCAATCTCCTAAAGAAGCATTGATGTACGAAGAAGGTAAGGGAAAATTTAGGCAAATACAGAATGAAGAAAAACGATTCATGTGACTGACTCCACCTAGTAGAATATATAGTAAATTTTCTCTTTCCATGCATGATTTTACTGTTTCAATTTGCTTTCATTTGCTATAGAGGTTATATCGCGTCAGGAATTGACTTATGAACATTATATGTTGAAAGAATACTGCATACATTCTGAAGCAAGCAAGGGCAGAACCATTGAAACAAGAAGGATAAGAAGAAAGAACCTTGGCAACTGCCTTGGGTGGATAGTTTTCATCCAACTTGGCATCAACACATTGCTTCACTTTGTCCTCGCTCAATCTTGGGGTCGCCTGTCGGACCAAGATCAAATATCAGACAGGCAAAGAACACCGAAAACAGACATGACAAAATAGAAGAGGAGAAACAAACCCAAGTAACAAGACTCTGTTGTCCTTTCGGCATTGTGTGGTCTACTGGTTTTCTTCCTGTCAAAAGCTCAAGAAGAACAACTCCAAAGCTGTAAACGTCGCTCTTCTGAGTTATTTGTCCCGTCATTGCATACCTATATTTACATCAGAAGATCAAAAGGCTGATTTAACCAGACCATGAGATGACACAAAGATTTCATTTATCATGTTGCAAGAAGGTTGGCTTACTCTGGTGCATGATAACCAAATGTTCCAAGGACTCTAGTAGAATGCAATCGAGCTGCAGTATCAGACGATCCGCTTGTCACATTGAAGTCAGCGATTTTTGATGAAAAGTCATCGAACAATAAGACATTGCTGGATCTGATGTCGCGATGAACAATCGATGGCTGGACCTTTTCGTGAAGGTATTCAAGACCCTTTGCAGCTCCATAAGCAATTTTGACCCTCTGTGCCCAACTAAGAACTGGCCCTGGTTCAGCCCCTTGCACACCTTTCCTCCCTGATTAACAAATATATAACTTCTTTAGTTTATCATATGAGTTAGACTAATAAGCTTGGTCTGTTGATCAGCACTCGTGTCAAAGAGTCTCTTGTGAACGAGATCAGGATCAATTGCAAGCTTCTAAGCGGATAAGGTTGTAGATAAAATTCTCTCTTCTGACTTCATTAAAACGGAGTTATGCATGATAAATAACACAAAAAATCATACCATGTAATACATCATGTAGCGAACCCTTTGTTGCATACTGATATACCAGTATCCTGTTATCCTGATCCAAATAATACCCGATCAACTCTGTGAAATACTCGTTCTTTAGTCTTGAAACCATCGACACCTACAAAAACGCCATCAAGTCATTCTAACATGACCTCCATTGAACAGTCACTCCTGAAAGCCTCAAGTAAAAAGAATATCACCTGAGCTGCAAAGTCGGAGTCTGAGTCCTGTGCTGAACTGGTATCAAGTTTCTTGATGGCTGCTTCAGTACCATCGCTCAGCTTCCCATAGAAAACGCGGCCATATGACCCCTCACCTATCAACGCTTTCTGACCGAAGTTCCCTGTGATTCTACTTAACTCTGCAAATGACAAGGCCGGGATGTCTATCGGTAAATTTGTCACGGGCCCTCCACTTCGGACTGGATTATTAGCTCTCGGTTCTCCTCTGTCACCGCCTGTTATACAACGACGATGTTTTCATTCACAAAGACAATGGCGCATTGCAATCGTTAAGAAAATGGCCAAGATGTTCAGAAATCTCAGCACTATATAACTATGGCTCAGTATCGGGAAACTTCAGATTGAGTACTTATGGAACAATCTCGGCACTAAATAACCATGACTTCTATCTCTTATGTGATAATTGCTGAGCTTGAATGGTCAAGGAACACGTCAATCAACACTTCGTTTAAACTCAGAGCGAAAAGCGATCTTTACCTCCAACCGCATTATTCCCTTTAGCTGGGGCGATGGATGGATTGGCAGGGGGGACATAGTTCTCTTCTTCTGCACCGCCGCAGCAGAACATATTTCAGGTTGCTGCCACAGCAATGACCTCCCAAATTTCCCAGACGCTTCTCCAACACGTTAGCTATAAAATCGTAGTGGTAGCCCAACAGCAAATCCTGCCATCAGGATCAACATAATACACACATAAACCAATCAAGACAACTTAATCCGTAATCTCAAACAATTGTTCATAATACGTGACATCCGAGTTCTTATATGTTAAACGACATAATGACTTTGGCTTAACAAGCATCTCTGAACACTTATCGATATACCACTGGGAAAACAAGAAGAAAGAGGGAAAATGGCCATGTAATTTCCTTGTATGGAGAAACCATCATTTTGATCATCCCAGTTCAACCTCGCATGGAATATAGCTTTTTCATGCTAATTCCTGAAATGACTATTTGCGCTGTGTGAATAAGACATGTCTTGATTTGCAAACACTTTGACACGGCTAATCATACAATGACATATTCAAACAATCAAAAGCAATCATATTTGGAATCCAATAACAAAGATAAGGAGACAATGGAAAGTACCGAGAGGATACCGAAATCGATCAAAAATCCATACAGGATTGCTGAAACCTTCAGTAACCCAAAACCGATATGGAAAATAAGACTCAAATCAAAGGATGGGAAAGAAAGATGATGAAATATTGGATTTCTTTCTCAATTTTTGTCTAAATGCAATTGGGTACATTGATTGCTGTTGATTTTCTCTTCTCCTCCTCACTTTTCTTTGATTTTCTTTTATGTTTCTTTTTTGTTGTTGGGAGCGCGCGAAATCCGCTGCTTGTCTTTAACCGCAAATCGTTAGTCGCATGTACGTGCCACCCATATTTTGCACGTCTCTTGATCTCTTACCATTTGAAATTATCTCCATTATAAGTATCTTCTTCCTCACAAAACCACCAAATCTTATGGGTTTGTACAACTGATTTAAAATAACCATGTTGATTTATCTCAAAAGAAAATATGATTAAAAAAATTTGTAATAGTGATGATGTAAAATAGAATCTTCTCAAGGTATCTTTTTTTTTTATGATATAAACCATATAATAACTGATTTTAAATCAATTACACAATTTCGATAATTATAATGTTAAGAAATGCTAAATACACGTATTCTTTCCCTCTTATATTCTCCCTCTTATTGATTCATGTATGATAATCACCTCTGAACCCCGAGTGAATGGGCTGATATTTAATCCCAAAATTCACTAATCGAAAAATAGACTATCCAAAAAAAGAGTGTAAAGAAATGCAATTATCATTCCTCTTATAATGTTTGTATGATTGATTTAAGAAACAGTTTCTCCATTGTTTTCAATAAGATAAGGTTTATGAAGCAAATATTTGAGGAGTTATTAGAACTGATGTTATTCAGCAACTTTGTTCAAGTCATTCTCCATGATAAGAGATTCGATGTTTTTTAAGAGATGTTGCTTTATTAGTGCTAAGGCCTCCCCATCTCTGCACTGTCAACTGCAATACCATTGCTGGACTGAATCCTTGACATCGAAAAGACTATGATAACTAAAGTGATCAGCACCTTGGCACACAATTTATTGAATATCAGACAGCTGCAAGCTGAAAGCAGGATATTAGTATTTGGTTGAAGACTATAGTTGCACGATCCTCAGTCAAGCTCAAAGCCAAACAGCACCGTGGTGCTAGCTTTTGAAACTCTGTCTCATCATAGCCCTGCTCAAGTGAATGCCAAATCAACTTCAGAGCTATGAAAGTCGTGACTCTAGCCTAAATGGAGCAGGAATTGACGGTGCTCGCTTCGCTTTCGATACAAAGATCTGAAACGTCTGGCTCGTCATCATCAGGGCACTTACAAGTTAAAAGTATGAGAACGCTATTGTAATGATCACGATCCATAATAGACATCACCGCAAAGACGGCAAAGGGAAAGAGAAGAAGAACAATGCCAGCAAATGCTTTGTAGAGTTGCGATATGGGGAAAGCTTAATCTCAATAGTACACAAACACCAAAACTTCTGAGACACTCTCAACCTCTCAAATAGGGAAAAAAGGGGGAAAATTTCAATCGTAAATCACAAGAAAATATAATCGTTTGTAAAGGGAAAAAAAATGCTGAAGAAAGGGATTATTGCTTATCAAGTGACAAAGTACTCCGAGTCCTTGAGTAAAAAAATGGCCGCTGAATACTCAACCCAGACTCTCATACCTTCTTACTCCGGAGTTAAAAGATCGAAAATTGTATCCCGCTGGCAAACAAGTTGTACTCTCCAATCATCGATTCCTTCTTGCTGAGACACTCGGACTCGGACTTGGCACGATCTTCATCAAGTTTGGTGGATTTATCCCCATCTAACTCTTCATTTAAAGTTCTTGGATTCGACTGAAACGTCGAAAGAGCCACTGGTCCACAAACCTGGAACAAGGAAAAGCCATTCTCGACACCTGCACTTGCTGGTGTTTCTGTAGAATCCTGCTTTACTTGAACCACATTTTCTGGTCTATATTCGCCGGAAGGATCATGGCCTCCATTGGTCTTGCACATATTACTCTCCCCGAACGCATTGTAACCGTTGGCTCTGAGAACTGGCTGGTAAACTGGGATTTGACCCGAGTTGAGTAGAGGAGATGCCATGGGGTGCATCGCCCCATATTGTGTCAAGAAGTGTGTATCCCCAGTCATCCCGTAACCGCTGGTGAATAGGTAGTGGTTGGGATGGTGGTATGGTACGAACCCATTAGCCGGGGCTGTTGACCAAGAGACAGGAGTTTGATAATAACCCAAAGTTGAAGGAACCTGAAAAATCGGAAAGTGAACATTCTGGTGATGAATTGGTGGAGGTATCCCTTGATGCAGAGATCCCACACTGCCGTTCTCTATTATCCCTTGATGCAGAGATCCCACACGTAGAGTGATCTTGCCGTTCTCTACGGGCTGCGAAGGAGGTTTCTCCAGTGAACTCCACGAGGGATTTCTTCCATTATATCTGGCAACATTCTCAGATGAGAGCTCTGACAGAGCAACCATCCTCACAGAATCTTCGCTGGTGGCTTCCTGCGCATCATCTTTATGATCATTGGAGAAGCCATTTTGGCTTTGCAATGAAGCCTTACTTTCCTCAACATGTTGACCGCCATCATCAGAATCAGACAAACAGGAAGATTCACGTATCGGGGGATTCGAGGAAGCAGTGTTGTTGTCCCCCTCGCTAGTACATGATGAGCAGTTATCAGAGCTGCAGCTGCTGCTAGGAGAAGACTCTGCACTGAAGCTACAACTCGCATCTTCAACACCAGATCGCTTGGAGAGATCCAAGACCCCTTTTTCCTTTATACTTCCATCTGAGAAGCTCTGCTTCTCCACCAAATGACTCATGTTTTCAGATTCAACCAAAGGTTCTCCATCAACTGCATTCGAATGATCTTCATCCTCTGCCTTGACAGGCTCAGTACCTTCTGTCTTGAAACCATTAGATCTCAAGGTAAAATCAGAGTCTGAGTTGCTCCTGGGAAATTTCTTTTGCGGCTCCACAGGTTCCCATACTTTCTTTATATGGAAAGGATCTCTGCCATAGTTGGTGTAACTAGATACTTTGCTCCTGGATCTTCCACTGTTGTCACGTGCATAATCGGTTTGATTTAACTTGGCAGTTTCCAACTTACCGACGGATTTCGTGTCATAACTCGTCCTCGTTGCAGAAGCATAGGGCTCGACTGTTGACCTATAATTATGCTGTTGATTGCAGCCGCAATAGTTCAGGTCATTTCTGTTGCTGGACACTAGCTGCTTCTGATTGTACCTAGGGCCATTGCTTCTAGGATTAAACTTTGGGCCATTGGCCCTTTTCCTATTCAATCCATTCATCCCCCTAAAGCAGCCCCCAGCAACTTCATCACAGTATCTTGCTTCAGACTTGCTGGAGAAGGTCGAGTTCTCCATGCCTCGGCGGCTTCCGGAGAGCTTCATCGGGGAATCCATGTTGTTTTCTCTGTGGAACTTCCGCAGGCCAGAAACTTCAGAATCAATCATACATGTATCATTTCCTATTGGAACATCAGAAGGCTCCTCTACAGGACCATCAAAGCCATCACTTGGCAACTGAAAATCAGAGTTGTCATCATTGGATGACGATTGGGCCTTAGCATCAGGAGAGGCGGGGTGGAGCATGGTAGAATCATCTGCTTCAACAACCAAGGAGCCAGTTTTGCTACTTGCCTCTTCATCAACTGACGGCAATGATGCCTCCTCGGAAACATCAAGGTGCTCAGAAATGTGGTTTGATTCAGCACTGGTCTTTTCTTTGTCCTTTCCTCTAAGCCTCTCCTTTCTCCTCAGCTTCTTCTCTTTTTCTTTGTTTCTTCTCCTCTCTTTTCTTTCTTCTTCTTCTCGCTTTTCTTTCTCCTCTTCCTCGAGCAGTTTCATCTGCGAGGAACAAGACTAAAAACATTCAGTGGCAGCTTCTGAAAACAAGGCATTCTTCTACTACTATATGTAGCAGCATGGATATGAAGACATAAGAAATTTCATGATATTTTATTAGACTAGACCTGCTTTTCCAATGTTACTATTTCTTTGCAGGCAACGTGAACGCGTTCTTCTAACAGTTTCAAAGAAAGACAAACAAAGATGCTGTGTGCATTTTGGCGCGCTGTTCCTTCCCTAAAAGCCTTCTCAACCTGAAAGGAAAATGGCATCAGGAATCATTTCAAGGAATTATGAATCATTCCAAAGCAAGCATGCAATCAAATAAAGCCCCATAATATCCATGACCTTAACATTTTCATACCCCAAAAATTTCAGCACACTAAGACATCAATAGAATTGAGCTAGTTGGATAGGCACACCTAAAGCCTACAACATTAACTCGTGCAAATCTATCTAGCTTCAATTTTCACAGTGAAGGCTATGTTGAAGCACAGAAGACATTAGGACTAATAGATAACAAGCACTACAAGCTGCGGAGTATCAACAGGGAAGAGATGCAATATACCTGCTCCTTAAAAATGACGGTAGCAGCATCGAGGAGAAATTCTCGTGCCAATTCAGGGCTCTTTGCATGCTTTTGGGGCCGAGAGCATTCACCATCCAAATCATTTCCATCCTTATCCAAGGAATCATCATCCTGAAATAATGTGCCGTATAAGATCTAATAGGTTCTACTCTACAACATGACATGCACATCGTCAAAGATGGATTTGAGGTCAATCACAAGCACACTAATATATTCACCTCATCTTCTTCAATCTCCTCTGCGTGCTCAAAGAAACTTCTAATACTCTCTCCTCTTGTGATGGTTACATAGCCATCCCCTACCATGAGCCTGCAGTGGACACATTGATGGCCCTTCAAGGCATGAGCTTTCACAGAAATTTCACTGAAGCGGCCATCCAACCTGCAAGCCTTAAGTGTGATATAGCAAGCACTCAGACCTACAAGATCTAGACCGTTTACTGCCACACTTCCATTCATCCCAACGTTCTCGAACTCCAAAATGTCAGATTTTCCTTCTCCGGTCCCCACTGCCCATTCAAAATGATGATATGTTCCAACGGAATCAATGAATGTTTGGTGCCAGTCGGCGCGAATTGTGTCATTTGATACCTAACAAGTCACATATGGAATCGAGTTAAACAGATGTACGGATCATCCTGATATTAGAGAACAATAAGTCACTCATACACAAGAATAGTGTCACTGACTCACTGCATTAGCTTCTAACATATGTAAGTAGAGCAAGTCGTTCACGGTCACAAACAGAAGAGAACAGTACAAGACACACAATAACAAAGGCAATAAAAGGATCATACTACCTCATACACGAATGAGGTATCTGCAACACAAAACCAGTTGGTGCAGCGAGTTTCTTTTTTCATTCGTTTCAATTCCTTAAGCTCCTTGAACTCTCGAATCACATTCCTTCTGCAGTCTCTGCAAAACCTTTTGTTGTCAAACCTGCTTATCAAGACAGAATGAAAGGATGGTAACAACATCAATTAATGTTACAGAACAAGATAAAAACAAAATAGAATATGAATGCTACACAAGCATGAGAACGATGCAAAGAAGTAGTGGATTTCAGTCCCCTTTCAGGTCTAGTATTATGCTCAACAGCCTCAACTCGTTTGTAGGAAAGAAATTATTGACTCCAAAATTTCGACAAACAATAATAATTGTCATCTTCATCTCATGCATACAAGGACAGCCTTCCCTACATTTTGAAGTCATTCTTAATATCATATTTTCTCTCAATCAACCATCCAGGTTACACGACACAAAGGTTATCAATTCAGATAGTTCAAATCGGTTGCGCGAGAGGGCCATTTACAAAGCCCCTCCTGCCCTGAAAAATAATTTCTGTATTAAAAAGAACCCCAAGTCTACAAAGTTAAGACAGCTGAGGTAACATTTTTCAACAAACTTTAGCCCAACAACAGGACAAGGGAAGTCTTTTGAAGGCCTGTGACATACCTGTACATCAGTCTCTCAATAAAATCTTCCTCCTTCATCCTCAATAGAGATTGTCGAGTCTCGTCTCCAAGAGCCGACCAAAAATCTACCAATGTATCACAAGAAAGCCTGGCAGTGTGCAAGGCACATGTCTCCCGTGTTCCATGCCCTCTACCATAACCGCCAGTTCCTTGACTAATCCAACCTCGACCTCCCCCACCACAAGCATCCGGATAAAGCAGCTCACGTTCTCGCTCCCTGGCACGAGCACTGTCAAAGACCTGAATCAAGTAAAGCATAAGCCAGCAGAAACACAGAACAAGAGATACAAGTGCTACCTAACAAGTAAACCTACTATTTGCACTCACATTTTGCAAGCCTTTAAGAGATTTTGAATACACGAAACAATCCAAGAGCGTAAGTGCTCCATCCCTAGTAGCGGTCAGTCCTCCCCATGGATGAACAGAGGGATCTTGCAGTTCATCTTCGCATACCAAGTTATCACTTGATCCACTGTTGACTTGACTTTTCACAAATCCATTTCGACCACAAGGGAGCTTCCCTGCTCCTTCCAGCTGCATGGACTTCCCATACATGACAATCTGCAAAAATCCTTCAAGAAGCAGTCCATTGCATCTTGAGCAGTACATATTTTTCCGAGCTTGCTCGAACAGGGTTTGCTTGTCGATCCTCAGGAGGTTTTGCCGAGCTTGTGGAGATAACTCAATCCAGAACTGCACCCAAAGCCAGATATTCAACAACAATATCAATACAAATCAATCGTCAACAAGGTAGCAGTTTCATGTACACCATCAAAGTCCAACTAGAACCCTTTCATATCATACAACACATCCATAAAAAAAACACATTATCTTTATGGCAATTTAACCCTAAACACATTTTCAACCGTGGAGAAGGATATTGTCTATTGATCACACACCTATTTGGATGTCTTGCTCACAGTTTCATGTTTCAAGGGAAACAACTTATTGCTCCGTCAACATATAATCTAGGTGAAACTTCATCTCGTGTACCTCCCTATAAACAGGAGCCTCGGGCAAAGTGTACGCAAGTAAACTTCAATTGGTACAGACACTCATGATCTATAACCCATTTGCCCTTCCCTACTATACATAGAAAGTTAACCTCGGACTAACAATTCACACTACCAATAACAACAAACGTCTACGACACAAATTACTCCGACACAAGCTCCAATCCTACACCTCATTCACATCCATCACAGTACAAGAATTCAATCACATTACGTAACAACAAACAGATCCATCTAATTGCACCACTCAAACAATCTCCACACTCATCTGAAACCGAATCCAATCCGATCCAACCAACATCACCATTTCCTCCAAATTCAGACACAAACCAACACACAGAACGATCCAATCAGATCCAATCCGATCCAATCCCATTCATCGCAATCCAATCCAATCACAGACATTCCGACACACTCCCTTGTATACCTTCTGGAGCTGGTTACTCCCAACAACATCGTCCCGATTCCTCGACCAGAACCCGTTCGACGATCCGCCACCGCACCGGTGCTCACAGTAATACGACGAACAACAATCATCATCATCCGCCGCCGCCGCCCCTCCTCCGTTATTACTCCTCCCCGTCGCGGTCCGATCATCACAATCATCATTCATCGCTAACCTAGGCATCATCTCAATTTTCCCTCCCTCTCACCTCTCACCTCTCCCTCACCATCGATTCCACCATCATCGCCTCCGATCCAACAAACCCTAATCGAATTAAATCCAAAAACAACAACACCGATCGAATCGGAATCTGATTGTCAATCAATGAAACATGCAATTCAATCGATCAATGGATCGAATGATCGAGAATTGGGGAATTGAATGGGGGATTGGTGATTGAGATGAGTGTGTGTGATATCGGAATCGAGTGGGGAAAGTGATCGGCGATGAGAGAGAGGCGTGGAGGGATGAGATTTGGTGATTTGTGTGTGTGTGTGTTGGTTTTGGGTGTGTGTTCATATGTGGGGAGAGATGAGATGAAAATGGAGAGAGGATGATGAGAGATGAGATGAAAATGGACAAACTCATGTGTACAAAATGCACATGCACTGCTGCGGTTAAAATGAAAAATCAAATATTGTATTCCTCGTGTCCTTGAAGAGGTAGGACAAGTTTTATAGACTTGAGTTATAAGATCTAAAATCTGAAACTAAATCATTATTTCATCATGTATATTGAGTTGTTTTTGTGATAAATTCTTTTCTCCCTAAACTAAATGACTCCACATGTATTTGTGAAAAAACAACATTTAATCATGTGATGATTTGGATCGAATTGACAAATATAAAAATTCACTATCTTAATTTTTGATATCTATTAAAATAATTTTTTTATATAAAAATAAGAATAAAATCTATCATATCTTTCTTTATTTCGTAACGATTCATGATTACCATTTATAAGCAGGAATTGTTAGTTACCCGTTGACACAGTAGGATGATCCCACTGTGTCGTCATACGTGTCAATGATTGTGTCTTTCATTGGAGTTAGAACTGAACAGAAATTCTGAAGGAGATGACAGCACAGATATCAATTTATATGGCTGTATCAAACAATTGAACAACGAAACATCTCACAAATTTTACACTCACCGTCTCACATAAATCTATTACAATATGTATTCTCCCATTAAAAAAAAAAAAAAACATGATATCATCATTTCAATATTCAACACGTAATTTTAGGATTTTCGTTATTCGTATTAAAGACGTTTAAAAATTATATCATTGATTTAGAGTTGAAATATATAATTAAAACTATTATTAATATTTCATGATTATTTTGCATAAAACGAAATTTGATCGTCCATTAAACGATTCGTAATATAAATAATTTTATTGTTCACATAAACGTGCTTTGCGTTTATTATGAGACGGATGTAGTATATAAATACACAAACCCTTTTCGTGAGGTGTCAAGGTACCTGCGACGTTAAGATATGGGAATGATCATCCATCTTTTGAAACGTTAAATTTTATTTAAAAAAATTTACAATCTTCTTAATAAAAAAATATAAGGAATTCTTACTATAAAGTTTATAAAAAATCTTTTTTGATAAAAAAAATTATAAATAATACATCGATTATATTATACATATAAACACACAAAATAATCTGATATATCTCGGACAACAAAATGCTATCCATTTTTTTTTATAACATAATACAAAATGAAAAATATCACAACAAATCTAGTATATCTATTAATCTATATTTATTATAAATATAAATACAAAAAACCATATGACATAAAATCCATGTCAGAAAAAACATCCATGTAACAATGTACTTTGAAGAAAGAAAATAATGCAAAAACTATCTATTCGACATAAAATCAAAAAATAAAATAAAGTCTTTTTAAAAAAAAATACACAAAATTATCTACTTCATACGAAATTAGTTTTCTATGTGATCTAAGTTATTTAATAGTATTATTTTATATAACTCTTCATTTCGTGCGACGTACAGGGGAGTATTCTAGTACGATACAGTGTTATTATAGTGTTATTATTATTTACGTATATATTTGATTTTTTTTCATCAAATAAAAATAAATTTCTTTAGCATTCAATTAAAGTATATACTCTAAACTACTTATCACACACAAAAAAGTATATACTCTAAACTATAATTGACATTTCTCGAAATTTTTTTGAAATACAACGTTTGTTCGTATAACAACATCGATCAAATTTCATCTCAAATATTACAAAAAATAAAATTGTTGCAACTTATATTGAAAATACAATCTATATTATACACTAAACGAATAGGTCCGAGTTTGTGTTTATGTCACAACAGACAATCTTGACCGTTTAAGATTTTAATAAAATGAACCAAATTTATTTCAACAAATTATTTTAATGGACTTAGGGAGTGTATGTGATATAGGTATATATAATACCAAATGAACGGTTGAAGTTAGAACAAAACAAATTAAGAGTTGAGATTAAAATACTATGTTTTAATCTCAATCATTTATCTTTGTTGTTTTAGTTCCAGTCTTTCATTAGTTACTAAGCACACTATATCAGGACACACGCTTCATTTTCCCTATTTTATTTTAATAGTTTAAACAAAAATCAAATTAACAAAAAAACACAAATTATAATTATTTTATAATAGTATTATTTTACTCCACAAATTATAATAGTATTATTTTATATAACTCTTCATTTCGTACGATCTACAGGGGAGTATTCTAGTTAGATATAGTGTTATTATTATTTATGTATATATTTGATTTTTGCTTTTTCATCAAATAAAAGTAAATTTCTTTAGCATTCAATTAAAGTATATACTCTAAGCTAGTTATCACACACAAAAAAGTATATACTCTAAACTATAATTGACATTTCTCAAAAAAATTTCGAAGTACAACGACTGTTCATATAACAACATCGATCAAATTTCATCTCAAATATTACAAAAAATAAAATTGTTGCAACTTATATCGAAAATACAATCTATATTATACACTAAACGAATAGGTCCGGGTTTGTGTTTATGTCACAATAGACAATCTTGACCATTCAAGATTATAATAAAATGAACCAGATTTATTTCAACAAATTATTTTAATGGATTTAGGGAGTGTATGTTATAATATAAGTATATATAATACCAAATGAACGGTTGAAGTTAGAACAAAACAAATGAAGAGTTTAGATTAAAATACTATGTTTTAATCTCAACCATTTATCTTTGTTGCTTTAATTTCAACTTTTCATTAGTTAGTAGGCACATTATATCAAGACACACGCTCCATTTTCCCTATTTTATTTTAATAGTTTAAAAAAATCAAATTACAAAAAAGCCACAAATTATAATTATTAATCGTATCGTTATAACTGAATTTGTATTATTAATCGTGTCAATAAAACTGTCTTAGAATATATATAGTAAATCTTGATCGTATACCCTAAATTAAGAATTTGCATTATTATAAACTATTTAATAATTTAAATACTCCATACAATAAATCTTGATCATCCAATATCTACTTAAATCATCTAAATATTCAATCATTGTATCGATAGATCTTAATCAATCAATATTTGTGTAAAGTATTATCTTTAAAATTATATCTTCTACTTTTTATCTTAAACTAAATACGGGTGTCACGTCGTTTGATCATAACTAGTATATTTGTACGATTTAAATATCTACACTGGCAAATCAAAATATTGAATGTCAATATATGTTTTTATCCCGGCCATTATTGCACTAGTAATTACTACACGAGCCAAATTTCATCTTGAAAATTACGAAAGTCAAAAGAAATTTTGTTTTCTTTGTTTCAAAAAAATAAAATAAAAGTCATAATCAAAAGAATATATGTATCAATTTTAGTAGGATTGAGAGTTATCGTAATCGTTGAAGATGGTTACTAGTAAAATGTTGTACTAAAAGGTAGGATATGATACTTTGATATGATCTTTTTCATTTGTAATTTTCTTGGGATAACTTAAGAGATACTATCTCCATCTTATTCAAACTATAACGTCAATTATATCAATAATAAAATTATTCATGTACGAAACGTCCACGGAACGATTAAATATCGTTTTTCTTAAATAATCATGAAATACTAATAATGATTTAATTTATATATTATAACTCTGAGTTAGTGATGCAATTTTCTTATGTAATTAAGACAAATAACGAAACTTCCTGAGATGTATGTTGAACGATGCAATAATGATATTAAATTATAATTTAAATGAGAGAGAAGAGAGTAAAATGTTTCTCTCATATTTAAATTAGGGAAAATTGATTACGGGTTTGATATATAATGTGTCAAGATCTAAAGATTGAGATTTAATTATATAAATAAATTATTAGAATCAAAATATAATAATTTAATTTGAATCTTTTATTTATATTATTTTAATTTAAATCGTGAAATGTTAATTTGACAAATTAACTCTGAACTCTTTAAATTATGTTTTTTTTCTTTTTACGTATAAAATCTTAAATCTTAATCTAGATAGTCAAAAGCATATGATTTTATAAACACATCCGTCTCATACACACCAACACTTCAAATCAAATAATCCCGTGCACATTGACCAAACCCTTTCCTAATCAACCCACCCTGACTCAGATCCAATCTCCTCAACCTTCGATGTCGCCGCCGCCGTTCCTCGCCGGGCACCGCTACGCCGACTCCGTCACAATCCTGCTCACATCCCTCGCCACATCCCTCCTCTGCGAGCTCATCTCATACCTGCTAATCTACCGCACACCCTCCTACACCTCCCTCAAATCCTCCATCGACAAATCATCCAAGAAACTCCAAACCCTAAAACAAAACCCTAACAACCCCAAATCGTCCAAAAAACACGATCGCATCGAAACGATTCTGAAAGACGCGAGTCGTGATCTCTCGATGTTTAAGTTCAAGTCGGGGATTGTTGTGGCCGTTGTTTTGTTCGTGGTTTTCGGGTTGTTGAGTAGTTTGTTCGAGGGGAAAGTGGTGGGGAAGTTGCCGTTCGTGCCGGTGAGACTTGTTGCGAAGATGAGTCATAGGGGGTTGAGCAGCGAGGACTTGACGGATTGTTCGATGGCGTTTTTATATCTGCTCTGTAGTGTTAGTATTAGGACCAACTTGCAGAAGTTCTTGGGGTTTGCACCGCCGAGAGGGGCCGTTGGCGGCGGGTTGTTCCCCTCGTTGCCTGATCAGAAGATTAATTGAGCCGAGGATGATCGATGGTGCTGCTGGTGCTCTTCCTACGTGTTGTTTTTTTGTTTGTTAATAAACTGGTTGAAGGTTGTATTATATTTGACGATGGTTTATGTAATTTTCGTGTTTTTTTTTTTTTTTTTTTTGCATCTTGAACATAACTATGCTTTCTAGTTATAAAAGTCGCACGTTTCATTGCTGAATTTGTGATGGTTTCTTGGTGTTACAATAAGGGACTTGGTTGATGGGATCTTGATATGTGGAGTTCTGCTTGCTGCTTATACTTTTATGTTATTTTCCTTGTATTTCAATATGCAAGAAATGTATTTGATTTTCTTATATGGTGTTGGAAGCTCAATATAAGGTTTTGCTTATATCTTTGTTGGAAAATGTTAATTGCAGTCTCTCAATGGATACTCTCTCTCCAATTGGCTCCCTTATGATAGCCATCTTCGGGGACTGCCTGATTTGCTAATGCAATTCTAATTTCCACCAATCACAAAGAGAGTATCCGAGAAAAGTGTATTGGAGAAAGTCTATAACATTTCTCTGGCTTTGTTTGTAGACTCTACTGCGTGCATTTTATGGTGAAAGAATGCTAGCTACTTTGCAGGTTCCTTTCTTCATCTTGTGCTAATTTTCGCTCTGCGTAAATTTCCGTGATACTTGATTGTGAAAATGCTGTGTTTTCTGAGCAATGGTCACGTTGGGCATATATTTTGTGCGTTAGGAACATACTCTACAACTTTGGCATAACCTTTTATTACTCTGAGATGTCTAGGGTTATGCAATAAGCGCCTTCAGATCATTGTAGGATCATATCCTCCTGGGTTAAGACTTCTATCTTCTGTAGATGAATGTGTTTCAATGGCATAGTCTGCAATACAGAGTCGCTTATTAGCAATAGAATGCAAGCTGCTGACTAGGATGGGAATGGTGTTTTCTACTTCTGATACGTGCATGATCTCTTATTTGGTCGTAGCCTGATGTTGTGTTCTTGGTATACCCGTTATAATCGATGAACATGGTTAAAGTAAGTCGCTTATGTTTTAGAGATCTTCATCATTGATTGATTGTGTCTTTTTGTTGTAATAGTGATATGTTTTCTCGCCGAATTCCAGTCGTAATTCTTTTGATGTTGCACAAGGCTTTGATGAATGAAATCTTGGTGGGTGTGGGTGTTATTAAAGGTCCTCTTCTTGTCACATCAATCATATGGTTTACTTGCGTGTTTCGTATCTTGGTACCCTCTTTGCTGTAATATGGAAAGCAGGGGAGAGGAGGTTAAAAGATCTGGTGTTCATGTAGTTTAACATGATCAGTTCATACTAACGATAATTTTTTGATTTGGTTCTCCATTGTTGGAAACTCAAAAAATAAATTTTCTTTTTCTTTTGTCTCAGTTTTGCCAACTCTATGGTGAGATAACAAGTAAATTTGTGGGTTGATCCTGTGGTGTTTTTCACTTGCATACATTTGTCTTCCTTTCTTGCTATCAAAATTCTGCTCTTTTTTTTTATATATATATAGCAATAATAGGCTTACTGAAGCATAGATTTTGTGCCCTGGGGACATAATCTACAATACAGGATTGATTTTGACCTTTTATTACTCTTAGTTATCAGAACTTACGCATCAAGCTCCTTCAGAGTACTGTAGAATCACAATGTAGCTGAATGTGTTGTGATGACAAAACCATGATGCTCACGCCTCATCATTTTAGGTTGAAGCCTCATGTTGTTCAAGGCAGGCTTTTGGTTAAACAAAGAATTCAGCTATTCTGTTTGATGTGGCTTTACTTTTTTGATAGTTACTGGCAGTATGGAGTTCCTTATTCGTTAGCAGAATGCAAGCAGACTGGAAAGGATACTGTTTTCACGCAGGTGTTGCTCTCTTGACAATCTGCTTCTTTTATATCATGCTCTAAGAATTTCGGATGGATTCGCTTGCCATGGATCATTACGTTCTAATCTACTTCTGATTGGTGCTTGTCTTCTTATTTGGCCGTAGCCTGATGTTGTGTTCTTGGTATCCCCGATAGCTGCAAGTGCGCTGTGCACATTCTAGATTTAATTCGTAGTAAGTTCAATTCTTTTGTCTCTGTTACATTGCACTTCGCTTCTTTAAAGTTGTATTTGCTCATAAGGTTGCAATTGCTTCTCGGCACTTGAATGGTTTTGCGTCCTTCAGACTGTGTATGTTTTAGATTGTCGTCTTTGTCACAAGGGGACTGATACCGACAAAAACTGTTTTCGGTTGGTTTGTGTTAAGGCCATATTTTTGTTTTCTCAAGGTTATACATGTTTGGCGCTTGAAACCGTTGGAGTTATCAGCAAAGAACCTTTACCTTGGTTGACATTATGGATCATCTAGGAGACTGGCAAAAATGCGTGACATCAACAGATTGCATGGATTCTTTGTGGTTAAGATATTGTCTTTTTTTTTGCACACGTTCGATGCTCTTCTTTTTGAAAGTAAAGCAGCTGAACGTTTATTCCTTTTGACTGTTTTATTCATTGTTGCAATCCCATATTCAAGAAGGGTCATCAATTCAGTTGATTTAGCGTGGCAGATACCGTTGCGTTCGATTCCTGGTATTAGTTTGAAGACTGAATTAGTACACACAGGAGTATCAAACCAACTATGTTACGAGTGAGTAGTATGATACAATTGTTCGGTTGTACGCATTATGAAAGACAGTCTTTGGTTTTTCAGCTGTAGTTCGAGAAAATTGTGACGTTGTGTGGTCGATGTAACAGATTTTGCCGGGATTCGCATCATGTACCTACATCTGAATTACCAAACTGAGAATAAAATCTTAGGACTTCGCTTTAAGTCATACGCATGAAACCAATGAAGCAAGATCAAAGCGTGGAGTTGACTATTTTGCAGAGTCGATCCACTAAAACATGTTGCCTAAAATGGTAAGCTAGCTTTTAACTCCTTAAACTGCTGATGTATGATGTTCAGATGCTTAGTACTAAATACATCTTGAAACGATTGTTATGTAAAGCGGGGCATAGAGAGATGATGAGTAACATCGGAAGGTGATAAAACCATGTATCGGTCGTTATTTTCTATGCTGACGGAATTATTAAGATTATCGACGAATTCTGACTACTGATCAAAGGTGAGAGAAAGAACTTGTGAAAGGTATACAAATAGAAGCAACGGAGTAAATCCAATCATGAGTGAAATGGAGTGTTATTTCAATTTTTTGGGAAACACTCTTTTTTTAATTATAGTATGTAAATGTAATTTGATTGACTAATTCAGCTTATTCATTAATGCATAACACCTTAATTAGATATCACTTTCATTAAGGTTATACTCTATATTTAAATGGAGATCCTTGGTTCGATCGCTTTGTGGTTTATTAATCATATTGGATGAAATATTAGTGACAACTATTTTTCTTATGCCAAGATAGATTAGAAGGTATAATTATCTAGGTTTTGAAAATTTTTAGGAGTAATCGTTTTTGTCTCATGTTTGAACATTCTCACGTCTCTCATCCGTTGATTTGAGATGATTATCACCAAATCAAGTGAAGTACATGCATATGGTAGATCAACAACTGAGAGAAAAAACGTTGTTCAGTAGAGATTGCAAAAATAATTGTTCCTAAAAAAAGTATTAGTAACAAAAATCAATTGCGGGATTATCTCACCAGTTCCTTAATGACATCATCTAGTTCAATTTGTAGATTGAAAAGACACAATTAAAACTAAAAAGAAACATATTAAATCTTGATTGAAAAAACAACCATTCGATACATAATTGCATCCAACAACAATTAAACACGCAACTCTTTTCTATTTTTTCTTTTTTTTAATTGAACCAAAACCAAAGCTAACTTTTGATCAATAAACTTGAGTTTTAACAGCGCTAATGGGTAAACTTACGTACATAAGCAGATCGTGTTAATGCACATGTTTTGGTAATATGTCTTCTTCATAATCATAGATCAAGCTATAAGTATGGATTTTGAGTCTCCTTCGTTTTCTCCTTTGATCGATGTTGTCTTGATTTTTGTTGTGCTAATGAACAGAAATCTAGAGTTTGTTAACAATTAAGATTACAGACTCATGGGGATCATCCCCACCTCACATGATAAGCGATCCGGACCAACAAGACCAATATACATGGGTTTGCGGGCTATTCGATTGACCAAAAGAAAATCCTTCGAGGTTTTCTTTTTAAAAAAAGATTACAGCCTCACGAAAAACTATTGATTGATTGCAGTTACTTCTTTTTTTTCCACCCGAAGGTGTTGAACACATAGTCACAACGTGATGGGATCATGGAACGATTAGTGAAGGAAATTTGTGGAAATGATAATGTCGCTGATATCAATTTTCTAGCAGGAACAACAAAAGGCTCAATTAGCATATGCTTTAAGGATAAGGTTTATTCCACTAAATAACAAGCACCTTATACATCAACTAAAACAAACACATACAAGGATCATTGCTCGAACAGAAGTTAAAAGAAAAGGAAAGAAAAAAGAAAAAAGGAAAAAGAAAAAAGAAAAAGAAGAAGAAGAAAAAACACGCACACACAATCATCAACCATCAACAACTTTAACCCTAGCCTTCTTAGAGCCTGAGAGTAAGGTCTATTGAATCCGCTTCAGGACCAATGTCATCGCAAACATTGCCAAATCCATGATAACCATTTGGATTCGGATACTCGGATGAGCCTGAGCAGCATTACTAGGTCCTGCCTTAATGTCCCTAGGAGACATAACATTAGATCGAGCCACATCACTCGCAAGAACATGTCCAGAAGTCATCGTATAAGGACGGTAACGACGATGATAATTCAAATCAACAAACCCTACATGACTACTACTAAATGCAGTAGCAGTCTGTTGAGGTTGATCTTGGTTTTGAGGATTAGCAATTGGGATGGTTAGGGAAAACCATCCTCAAAGGCTCCGCATCATGAATGACATCAAGATCATTGCTAGTGCTAGCGCCTATAGCAGCAAGGTTTGATCTCATGAGCCTTATCTGTAATTTACGACGATGGGTTTTCACGTGGGCTAAAAAGGCCTGTTTGGTACTAAAGTTTCTGTTGCTAATGGTGCAAGGTAATATCATGATTTTATTTATTTATTTATTTATTTATTTTTTGGAGTTGATCAATATGAGCTAGATTGATCAGTGAAATGAATGAAGTGAGGAAGGTATGAGCAAAGGAAAATTTAGTGAACTAAATGCCATGCAAGCAAAGGGGTAGGGTTTTTTCTGCTCCACTCTCTTGTTTCTTGCAAAGAGGAGGAAAAGTTTTGATGCTCGGCATGAAATGCACCTATATATTAGAGATAAAGTCATTGAAGAAATTGAAGTCGATTAATTATAGCAATTACATTTGGGTTTTTGGAGTTATATTGATACGATCTGATTAGAATTTGCTTAAAATTTAGCATATAGAAACTAAAACTTTGATAGGTAATATAACAGCAGATACACACCACCAATTTGGACTAACTAGATCACATGAATTCGTACGAAATTAACACTCTAGAATGGGAAACTTTCGAAGACAAATCAGTGTATATCATGTTAAGATATAGCATGCCCTTTATGTGAACTATTCTCTGCTTTCAGTGACGCAATAGTTTGCATATCGAGGTCATCTAATATTTACGACGAACATAAACAACCCACATCAGGGCAAATATGTATAGTTTACGATGGTGCACCTACGTTTGGGATTATAGAATTTCCTTCAAATCTTTACTTCGCGTCACTTCATCAATATTATGTACCCTAACATTCGCTCAGAATCTTTAGTTTGTCGTCACATGATTAATGCAGTGCACTCTAAAAACTTCCTTATAAGTGTAACAAACATTACGAACTATACCTTCCACAAATGACTGAAGATCTATATGCTTATCTGACTCGGACGTTACTAAATCTTTCTATTGCCGGGATGTGGATACTTAACATATCCATGTCAACAACCAGCAACGATAGAGTAGTTTTGTCATAGGGCATGTACAACCACCGTTAAGTTTTTCATATATGGCTATAGTGTTCAGATGTTTACCGTTGCTTGAATGTTAATATCTTCTGTTTCTGAGTGCGTAAAGAATTTAACACTAATATCAGACTCCAGATATCGAAATCAAACAATGTCTGGGTAATGAAGCGAAAGACATGGACAAGTACAAACGCCAATGTGCATACCATCAGAATTCGCCTCAGTCATGATCAGCAGCTGACAATGCAGTCCAAATCAAACGAAAGCATCACTCATATTAGTGTGCAATACTGATAAAAGCGGTTAATCACGGAGATCTCGAAAACCATATGACCTGACTGGTATATACTCACTTACACAGTTTACATCAGCAGATAACTCTATATACTAATCAACCAAGCGCAACAAACATAAACTTAAACAGAAGCCCACCCAACAAACGGATATACAATAAGCATATCATCTTCTTCACACTCAACTCTCAAGCTGCATTTACAAAGAATGAGTATAAAGCCGCCACTTACCTGATAGTCAATTATATTTAACCCCTTTTCTTCAATGCCTCAGAAATTTCGTCATCAGCTCCATGCGATGTCTTCAACTTGGCAACCAGAACCCACATGTTTGCAAGTTCGTTCTCAAGATAAGCTTCTCTCTGCTTCGATTTCTCAACTTTTCCTTGCAGCTCGACCTCTCTTTGCTCTTTCTCGGAGAGAGCTGCCTCATATGCAGCTTCTCTCTCCCGGCTCACTGCTAGTTCTTTCTTAGCATCTGCGGCTGCCGACCCTTGGTCTTGGCGTTTGACCCGACTTTGACTCTCCCTTCTCCCATTGGAGGTGATGGTGGGTTTACGTGGGTTGGTAGAGTGGTTGGTTGAGTTCTTTAGAGCGGCAAGCTCAGAAGTTAGTGTCTCCTTTTGGTTCATGAGTTTAGCTACTTCTTCTGACAATGCTTTCAGCTCAACTGCAGCAGCAGAGGCCAGCCCTTTGGCATACGAGCTATCCTCTGCTAGTTTCTTGTTTCGGAGTTCTAGCTGCTCGTTGGTCTCTGTCAGTTCGGTAACTTTCTGAGATAGTTCTTCGATCATGGCAGCCTGTTCACGCCAGAGAATTCTTGGTTGTAATGATGTTGTGAGAAGGCACCACAATGCCACCAAGAAGGAAAAGGGGGTCTTGAGAAAAAACAAAAAAAACAAACAAACCTGTGTTTGCATGAGCAGCTGTCCGCCGGTGTCATGATATTCCACAGGTCGAGTATTATCTGTATGGTTGGGGACCACACTAGTGTTTCTGGACTCAAGAGCCTCAGAAAGCTGCTGTTTCAAGGTGGTGACCTCTGCTTGCAACCCTTCGCATTCGCTGATCTGGCGGAAAGAATATTTATGTTGCATGATTTTCTGTCTGATTATATAATCCATAATATAGCAACCATGGATCACTGAGTGATGCGCGGTGGAGGTTTGAGTAATACCTTCTGGTTCAGCTGCTCTTGTATTACTCGATTATCTGCACATTTGACCTGAGTACAACGGAAAAAAAATCGATAGCAGGCATATAAAAAGAATAAAAAATAAAAAATAAAAATTGAATAGGTTAAAACCCAAGCGGAAATTCATGTTCCAGTATCTTGAAACAGTATATCATGATAATTTGAACAACTTCAGCAGCCATAGAGAGAATGCCAAGATAAAACATGAAAGTTAACCACCAGTGCTTATGGACTGTCTATGCCATTTTGTCATGGCATAATGATGCTCTTGAGATCGAATAATGTTGGCATCACAAAAGCTAGGCTATTAATTATTGTGACATATACATGCTGGCTAATTGTGAAGTACCTAACATGTTGAGATTGATGAGGGTAGTATCAGGTTATAATTATTAAAGTAAACCAGACTTCTGTACTGAATCTTTATCCTGCTGAAAGGCACGCAAATTTTCTATAGATCCGGAAGACGGCCGCATACAATGCCTATTTTAGTATTCATTTTGTCCAAAAGGTATGTCCTCATATATCCCCCGCAATAATATGATAACCCTAGGAATTCAACCCAGGCCATCAAACATACTTTTACCTTAAAAGTCCAAATTTTACAGTTTTTACCTTGCACAACACAACATGAAGAGAGATTAACACGCGATATCAGCTTCCATTCAAGGAAAAGGTAAATCATGGTACCTCAAGTTCAAAGGACTTCTCATTAAGTTGCCCTACCAGGTCAGCAATAGTCTGTTCAGACAAGAATTCAGTTATACTAGGTACACAAGATTCAAACGATAGTAGGACGATTTGGTGGCTGGTGCTGCTTGACTTACTTGTGATATCTCTAATTTGTCCATCTTTCTGTGAGATACGACGATGCTATCAAAAATATTCTTCTCAATGGATGCAATTTGTTCACTTTTCCTCCTCATTTCTTTGCTCAGTTTCCTCATTTCCACCTACAATTCAATAGATATACATCAGAAAGTATTTACAATAAATTCAGCAGAAACTCGTATCCAGAGAGTATAAGAGAGAGTACTTGAATGTTCTCTTTCTTAGGATTCTTTGCAGCCTCTTCAGACAAACGCTTTAGAAAACTTGAATGGAGAGCAACCTCACCAGACAAAATCTTCTGCTGCTCCCTTAGAAGATCAATTTGGTCCATCGATTTTACACTTGTCTGGCAACAAGTTCAGCACCATTTACGAGGCATCAGTGAATAGGAAAAGAAACTATAACAAAAAGTTGCTAACCAAGCATGAGAGTCATATCTTAGATTTGTTTCTTAGTAGCTGCGAAATTTTTTGTTGATAGCAGCCCTGGCTATCAGTAAAATAGCATTTTTTACAGCCAAACATCAATAGCTTTAAACTTCACTTCATAAAAATATCAAACCTAGAGTTTATCCCATCTATAAGGTCGGCTACATGAATACTATGATGCCCTAACCCTAAACTTTACCTTATACTAATATTATTGTAAATTCAATTAGGAGTTTAATCTCGAAAAGCACACAAAAGGTCCAACACAATGTCTTTTCGGGTAAGGCACACCATTCTTTCTCCTTTTCTCTCTCTGAATATATTTTGAAGTTGTTCAGGGGACATTTTCACTCTGAAAACTCCTTCAGCCCATTTCTATCAGAATCGGAACAAAAATGAATTGATGCACGATTGAGGCTCGATCTATATGTAAAGGATGCAACATAAATAAGCAATGATTACCTGAGGTGTCTCTGTCCCTTGGCCAGAAAAACTATCTTCAGGAGCTTCTCTATCGTGTCTGCAGTCATCTAAACGCTCCCTAGAAGCAGTGGCTTCGACAACCACCGACGGGGAATTTCTTGATTCGTTAGGAAACTGGAAGTCTCCCTGTGGAGTGGATGGTGAACTGATAGATCTCACTCCACTTGACTTGTCACTTGTACTCGCTACTGTACCCAAGCTACCATCCTTTTTCTGCCAGAGAGGAGAAGCATTTTACTTGAAGAGTATTCATCGCTCAAAAACCGCCAAATGTACCAGACATTTCAGGCATATAAACAGGACCTCCACGTATCTACATTTTGTTATAGACCGTACATACTAGCAGTTTATATCGTATCGAAATTTGTCCAAGCACCACATACCCGAATCTTTAACCAGCTAAGGAGCCCATTTTTGCGGGATTTCTTTTCGTCCTTCAAGATATCATCTGTTTCACCGTTTCCTTCCGGTGAAATATACATATCCGCATTCTCATCATCCATCATCAAGTCCCTTCTTTTGTATGGAAGATAAGCAAGCTACAACATATGACAGACTAAGTTAAAAGCAGAATAGAAAGCAATTTTCCATTCAGCAAACTTCAAAAGACCCCTGGAGACATAGAAATAATGGATACATCCATCTGAATTCTGATATCACCTCTTCTTCTCCAAAGGAATGCCGTCTCCTTGGACCTGGTCGATGAGGGAATCTCGATGATTGCTGTGTAGTCTTTGAGGAGACCAATATTAACTTGGTTAAACGCTGTATCCTGGCAAGAAGAGCCTCTTTAGCTTCTTCTTCTTGCTCCAATCTAGATTGCAGCTTAACCTGACCATCTTCTAGCTTTACACACCAAAGAAAATCAAGGAATTTGATGAGACTGTTAGTGCACAAAATTCTATCCCTTTTCCGTTCAACCAAAAACCAGTGAGTGGCCGAAAAGAAAATGAGCAGGAAAAGAAGAGCAATAATTGCACTTACTACAAATAAATGGAATGATAAAATTGACTGTTCCCACATAAAGTACATTACCATCTTTTGAGATGCATACCTGATGAGACTCACGGAAGTAACACATGACGAGGACAAAAATAAATAAAGACGCTAAAACGGACATAGGATGAGGTCCTGAAGTCCGAGACTGGACAATAGACCCTTGACCATCATTTGTTCGCATAAAATTGTGAACCCTAAGCACTTGACGAGACTTCTGGAGAGGTAAACCCAAAAAAAGAAAAAAAAAACTTTTCCAAGATGACAGAGTTAAAGAAAGGCCACAACACAAAAGGTTACCATGTAATACAAAACGTTGCCATGCAAGACAAAAACTTGTTTTGCATGGAAGGTAAGCATCCGCTTTTACCAGTGGCAGTAAAACAACTCAATAAAGGCAAAGCAAATAAAGGATTACCTTTTGTCTTAACCGTAAAATATCTTCTTCTCCAGCATCTTTTAACTGAGGTGCAGTAACAATGCCACTCCTCAGTTGTTCTAGCTCTTCCTTCAGTGCACGGATGTCATTCTGATACTTCTTTATCAGTGATTTCTCATCCATGATCTAAGATTTTAAATGAACTTTAGTCACTATAAAAGAACTCTTGCAACAAGATAGGAAAAGTACAAATGTGTTTTGATACCTTGTTCTGTGCTGCTTGGATTTCAATATGTTTAGCACGGTGGGCAAACTTCAATGTGTTATGAGTTTCTTCTGCGTTGCTTGACGAAGGGGTAACTGTGCAAATCAGCTGCAAGATTTAGATGGAAAAATAACACATTTCAGGGATATTGACAACAAAATCACCTGGATTACAAATACAGGATACAAAAACACAGCCGTGTAAAATATCTACTTCAAATAAATAGTCTAAAGTACTGCTTTGCATTTCTAGTACATATTCGGGACCATTTTCCGGCACTTACAGAAACACGGCCATGACCACTTAGAGATGATTGAAGAAGCCTAGTCAACTTTGAGTTCCTGAATGGTATATGTGTACTCCTTCCTTCCGTCAGCTTTGATATGACCTGTATCACAGGCAGACGATCAAATTAAAGAGGTGAGACATAGCTTGCTTATGTGAAAACATGTACCCCCAACACAGTCTGCAGTAAACTGTGCCTTCTTCAAAGTTTTGAGTAAAAATAGAATTTTTGGGAGTAGCGTGAATACTAGTTCTGTGAGCCAAGCTAAGTACAACGATCATGTTACTGAGTAAGTTGGCATATCAGCCGACAAAGCGTTCTTACCAGAGAAACAGACATAGATTGTTAACAAGTGAACAAGAACATAAAAACATGAAATTCAGGTGAACCGTAAGCAAGGTAGTCAGGATCGTGATTCCATGAGGGACTTGATACGAAGTAGGATTGTAGAGTCGGATTCATTTTGTGGGATTGGATAGTAGAATCAGACATAATCGGATCATAGGATCAGGATTTAGACTACTCGACGGTAAGAACCCACAAAAGGAATCTTCTAGACGATCCCACAAAGACTAAAGAAACATCTGGATCAAATTAACAGGGATATCTGAATTCTCTCAATGGTCTCTCTAAAACCAAAACAGAGAGACAAGTAAGCATTGTTGGGAAGAGAACAGTTTTGAGCATGATATATGACATCATCAAATATAGGATATTAGGAAGCTGACACACCAGGATGAAGAATAGATAATATTCAATAAAAGCCCAAAGGATAAAGAAAATTTTACATATTGTACAAAAATGAAGAAATCAACCATGAATCAATTAAGAGTAACATGCCATAAGTTCCACGAAGATCATGCCCTCTGATAAGTTCTAAAAGGCAGAAGGATGACCATGAATTATTGCACTCAGTTTTCAAACAAATATAATGACGGGAAATTCAGCCTCAGATTTTAAATAAAAAAATGGAAAAAGAAAAGCACAAAGGGCTCACCGTCCCAAGAGTCAGCAGGCTTTTATTTATGTAAGCTCCTTCCTTTCGTCTGACACCAACTGTTTCAGCTTTGGAGCTCTCAGAACCTGCCAGATCGATCAGATGCTGCAGGTATAAGTTAGATAAAAGAAACTAATAAATATGGTATCAAATATATTGTCAATATCATAAATGGAAGAAAAGGCGGCGCCAAAATAAAAGCAACCATTCAAGAATACAGAAACTGCGAATTAACAAGAAGAGTACCAGTTGAGAGAGGTTAACAGCTTCTCCTTCATTGTCTTCACCACACGAACTACTCTCAATTGTCTATCAAAGGCAAATCATAGAAAAGACTGGTATAAGCAACATGATGTGGTATAGGAGAAAACAAGAGGAAAATCAACTTGAGAAGTAACTGACATGAACGATAAACATGACAAACATAGACAAACCAAAAGAAACAAATAAAAAAATTTAAGTGCCATATTCAGAATCATTAGTGTGACCATATGATTTAGCACAAAGGGTAACTAAACACATTTTTCCCTCTTAGTGAGTAATAAATATCAGCTGTGAGAAACATGTATCAAAATTTCACACAAGATTTGCATGACATTTAGACATAAAACGCTGGCAAAGAAGAAGCAAAGAACATAACATTTGACACATATTTTAATTTTAACATTGTTGTAAAAAAAGGGTCTAGGCCACCACTCAGGCGTCAACCTCGGCTGATGCATTTCCTAGGCCATTCGGCCTTCATTTATATACCATATGAGTCATATGACGCCCTACACCTAGCTCAAGAGAGAAATAAATCTTAAAAGTTCACTATAACCACATGTTCTGATTGATGCTTATCTTAATTTATTGTGACTAATTATTATTTTCACATCTTAAATTTTGCATCGCTAATATCCTCGACATGTTATATGCATATTTCACAATATGCCATATGCAAGTAGATGATCATAGTATATTTCAAATTCACACCCTAACAAATTATGCATGATAGTTTGTTTTAAAATACTCTACTTTTCGGCAGTTCCACGTAGGCACTTGCTTAGGCGTCTGCCTAGCACCTACGTGCTAGGTAGGCCGCCTCGTGGCTGGCTACCGCTTTCCAAAATAATGTGAATTAAACTTCAGCAAGAAAAGTAAAGGTACAATGGGTGATTCATTAAAGAAAATAGTAATTGAAGAGACTAGTCTCTCCAAGAAATAGCGCTACATACCAAGGTAAATATCGTATGACTTCTACTGCTCAGCAGATTGAAATTAGTGGACCCAACATGTCTGTGTTCTGTCATGAAAAGTCAAGTTAATTTCATATCACTTGATATGCAGAGAAGTGGTTTGAAATGGGCACACTGAAAATAAGCAAAAATAAAGTACTAGAGGCGACAGAATGTTAAAACCATACTCTGCCAAAAAAAAGCTAATAGCAAACTAGAATCAAATATGCAACACCCAAAATTCACACGACTCCCAATCCTACCTTGAAAGGAAGGAAGGAAGGAAACAAAGAAAGAAAGAAATCCCACGAACAATTTATTCTTGGTTCTGGGTTATGACAAAGGATAACTTGAAAGATGACTGTATGATCAACCATTTAAATTCTCAATCATAAGTTTGAGCTTTATAGAGTTGGGTATCAAAATGACACCCGAACAAAAATGAGGATTGTGTTTGAACCCAGCATCCACGTTTATTTAATTGGCAGTTGACATGTAATGTCTCAATACATTATTCACGATGAGACCAATATAGGCATTCACTTGAAAAAACATGGCCTTTTTTAGGCTATTCCTTTTCTGTGCTCTATTTTTATGCTGTGTATTTTTGGTTGCTATAAACGTTAGTAGTACACAGTAGGCTGGATTTATTGTTTAGGTAAATTAGGTTGATGTTCTTGGCAGCCAATACTAAAAAAAGATTCAATAGCTTGGGCCTGTTGTAGAACCAAGCTTACCAAAAGCATAAGTTGATGATACAAGAGCTATGATATTATTTATTTATTTATTTATTTATTGAAGAGATACAAGACCCATGATGTTATTAGTCACTTTAACACTCCAACTGTGACGTCATGTCACAACCTGCTATTACACTTTGTTGTAAAACCAAATATACCAAAAGCTCAAGTTGATTATACAAGACCTACAATATTATCAGTATCTTAACCCTCTAGGCACGGTCAGCGTTTTATGTAAGTGTTGCGCTTCTCATCTCTATCGAAAATCATACAGCATTTTCCCTTTTCTTAGTTTGAAGATGCCGAGAGATGAACAGACACAGCTTGGATTTACACGGACAGCAATTATTGGATGACAAGGACAATCAAAACAAAAATCTGGAGATTGGGATAAGCCAACAAACCAGATGCAATGCAAATAATATGTACAAATAGTAGTAGTCCACTTGTTGTCATCCGGAAAAGCAGCAGTCATAAATGTGTCAGTCCTAAAAGCAGCAGAAATTCAACAAAGGGGGAAGACAGTAGACTTGAGTCAGCTATAAAGAATCGATACCTTCTCCAGCAGCAATTAGTGAAAGAGCATGTGCAGGCGACAATACAACCTCCTCTTTTATACCTTCAATGAAAATGCCCTAGCACCATCAACCATTCGATTAATAATAAAGCATAGAAATAGCTCCAACTGATAAGTAGATTTAACAAAAATCTACATCCTGAGTGACATGAAAGTTATACTTGCCAACGTATTCGTTTTCTGATGATGTCTAACACTTTCCGGATAAAGGAGATAGTAGGTCAGATATTCCTCACGATAACTATATATACTAATCAAATGAAAAGCAAAAGTGTCTATGGCATAAATGGAATTAGATTATTCCATAAAGTTTACCCTGAAGATAACATGAATGCCAGAAACAAGAAGAATTGTTCCAAGTTCAGCATGTTTAATATATATGTTTCTGCAATCGACTTCTAATTTCGTTTAAAATGTAATTGTAAAAAAAGATGATTTATTGAGGAAAGATAGCTGTTCGATAAGGAAGTACCTGATGATCCTCTCTTATTCGTAAATTTTGTCCTGCAGGATTCAACAAGTCGTTCACGACCTGAAAAGAGAGATATTCATAGTGCGATCATTGGTGACACATAGCAAAGCCCCACTAAAAGCTAACCATAAAATTAAAATCTCAGAGGCAGTTAACAGTACAGGCAAGACATGTACTATAGGTCAGAGAAGATAGAAAATCAGAAGTGTAAGTAGGCTTGACATGGTATTTCAACTTGTAGCTAGCACAACGAGTATTAACTACGGAAACAAGTACACCAGATCCGAAATACGACATGACACCAAAATAAACATACCTCATTATAAATTTCCAAGTATGACACTCGTAGTAGAAATTCACGGGTTGGCGTCTACACACAAAAAAAAGGTATGAAATTTCCCGTAACTTATAAAAGTAAGTGGCTGTCTCCCATGGTTAAGATATGATACCTCTTGAATAATGCTGAAGGCATCCTTCACAGCCAAAGGTATAATACCAGGCGACCTCTGATCACCCTGCAATATGGGAAGCTAATCACTGTTCAAGCCTTGGAACAAAAATTTGCGCACACCCATAAACACGCAAATGAAATAATCTAGGTTAGGGAGGAAATCCCCAGAAGCAAAATGAACTAGCAAGCTATGGACATAAATTGAATGAGTTAATTCCTGTCACTCTCTCGCTCTATATAATCATCAAATAAATCCAGATATTCAAAAAAAAAAAAAAAAGGACGCAAGGCAGGTCCCCTTTTCAATGCAATGCGTGCATATGAATGACACTCTTTCAGACAGAAAAAACCTTTATTAGTCTATAGCTGGTCTTGGACCAATGACCAGAGATAGAAGATTCGTAACCATGTATAGATTTTATGGGAAGAGAAGAAAGCGACTAACACAAGCAAAGAAAAGTGGAAAGAGTTCCAAGGGCAAAAAGTGATGCTTCCGGCTTGCTTTCCTCAGGAAAGTCAGCATGATGACAATCAGACCATTTCTTTTACGTTATAAGACAAGCGAAATCATCCCTGCATCAATTCTTTAAATGCTCTCATCTCAAAAATATTTTGTTATTTTCCCCTAATTTGCCTTCATGCCAAGAGGGTTGTCTCAATGGTAAGCAATCTTTCCAACTACTATGCAATCAGATTTTGACATTACCTTTACATCTTGCCCTCCATGTACCTCATACTTGATGGGATTAATTAGGTGGTGGCCTTTGCCATAATCTTTTACTAGTTTTCAAACATCATCTCATCTTGCCTTGAATATTTTTCCCATACAACCAATGTATCCTTGTGTCGCTTTTCTCTTATTCTTTTTCATTTTAATTTTCTTTCATTTGCTAGATTAGTTCCCAACGAGAGTCAAACACAAGAAATTCTACAGTAGGATTTATTTAATACTCCCTCCATCCCAAAATAAGTGCAACGACACGCATTTCGAAGCTTTCCTAGGACGATTAAACATCATTTATTGCAAAAATATTATGAAATAGTAATGATAGATTAAGCTTTGAACTCTAACCCTGAAAAAATAATTGTCTCACATCGTTAAGAGAAAAAAAAAAAGCATCTCAAAGTATATGTCATTGCACTTTTTTCGGGACGAATGGGAGTAGATGACATGAAACAAAAACAAATATGTAATGGATATGCTGAATCACGTCGGATATTATAATACCCTTCTGCAACAAATTAACCACATTATAAAAACAACAATCAATGCTTCCACTAAACACTAGAGTACCAAATAAGAAAAAGTATTCTTTTGGTCTCACATGCATAGTATGAGTCTTTCCGCTGCTAGTCACACCATATGCAAAAATAGTTCCTGCGGAAAGAGGTATACCGATATTAGAACCAACTCAGAGATGTCCATAAGCAACAAGTCTCTGAATAAGCTTTTAAAAAAAATTGCTGGTGGAGTTTTTCCTGAGTATTAACTTCTTTTATAAATTAAAAGCCAACAATCATCAAAATTGAAGCACGATAAGAGACGGCGCATCTGTAATGGCTTTGACGCAATCTAATGCTGTTTCTTACTGGTAAATAGCTGAAATGAAAGAACATTTCAGACAGAATTTTTACATTCAATTCAAGTCATGCCAACATCTGTTTAACTAGGTTTCCTACTATCATGGCAACTGACATGGTAAAACTTAAGCTCAACGTAATCAGATTCAACATTCATCCAATTCAAAAGCACAAAATTCATGTATATGCAGCATTTATTAATTATTAGATGCCTGATCCTTGAAACTTGATAGTTTTCATAATCTTTCACAGTACTTTTATAACTTATTCATCCTATTAAAATACTTGAATATCCATGTATGGAAAACTTCAGAATTTCATGAATATCCTAATAAGGCTCAATAAGAGAAAGTTTGACGCCTAATCTAATTCAAAGAAGCTGCTTCAAAATAAATGTTTATTGTTGTAGAATAGCTAGTAGGCAGGTCATACATTGACCTAATTTGGATTTCACATTGAAGGATGGAAGAAATGCAAGAGTCCCAAGTAATGTGTTGTTACCGTTGATCCCTTCCATGGCACCACTGACGACTTGTTGAGCAACAACATCATACACATGATGCGTTGTAGTTGTAGGTCCAAATACCCGATCTACAATGATGAGAAAGAGCTTAAAATGATATGGTGAAAATAAGATGCAGATCAGCAACTGGCCACTTGCTTAGCAGAAATTAATTAAAAAATTAAGGAAAAAAACTATTTCATCACACATTATAGTCTTTAGATAACTAATTGTCAATAAAGAGGCAAGAACAGCATCTCTATTGCATATCTACTGGAGTCAAAATTTTCTCTTTTTTGCTGCTGTGATGGATGAATTGGAGGCTATTTGTCGTGCTTTTCTATGGAGTGGTGTGGCACTGAATCAAAAGAAAGCATTAGTATCATGGGAAAATGTTTGTAGGCCTTTGAAATGTGGTGGTTCGGGTATAAAGCATGTTAAATGGTGGAATGTTTCTCTTTTATTTAAGATGGTCTGGGACATTGCTTTGAATAAAGAGAGATTGTGGATTTGTTGGATACATGCTTATTACTTAAAATCTGAGGATATATGGCATGTTACTGCTAGTACTGCCAGTTCATGGGTCTAGAAGGAGTTTTTCAAAACTCGAGATGCCTTGGTGAGGAATGGTGTATCAGTGTGGAATTTAGGCTCTAAGGGCCTTTATTCTGCAAGGGAAGGTTATAAAGCTCTTGCTAGTGTTCATGCCAAAATGCCATGGTGGAGACTTTGCTGGAATCAAGATGTGTTCCCTCGACATGGGTTCATTTTCTGGCTTGCTAGTTTGGATAGACTTCAAACCAAGCAAAGATTTAGATGATAATGATTGCTAATGATGTCTGTGAACTACTTACGAAGAAAGTTGAGTGCAGAGATCATCTCTTCCTGTCCTGTCCCTTCACGGGCTGTTCGTGATATTATTTGGAAACACCTGAACCTGAATGCAGCGAGAGTTGTCTCCTGGGATCTTTGGCTGGTATGGTGTGTAAAGGTTGCCAAAGGGAGAACAGACCTGGCCAAGATGCGAAGAAGGCTTATAGTTGGCTTGATCTATGAAATCTGGGCAGAAAGAAACCGTAGAGTGTTTCGAGGGGAAGCTATGAGTGTTGATGTTCTGGGAAGAAACCTGCTTTGCCATGAGAATTATGCTGAGATTGATGCAGCCGAAGAGCAGGAGCTGGGTTCCTGAGTTTTAAGACGATGTTGTGTTATATTTTTTTTTTTTGTCTAGCCCTTGGAAGTGTAATGCTGTTGTACATCTGATGCATATGATGTGTAGTTAAGGGTAGGAGGAATGTGCAGATTGTACTCTCTCTTTGTCGATGAGATAAATAAAAATTAACTTTCGTGCAAAAAAAGAGGCAAGAACCCACTTGCCAGACGAATATACCTATGCATAGTGGGTATCTAGCCAAAGGACAAAAAAACTTCTAAATCTCTGGCAAAGTATAAAAATTGGCATAGCCTCTTCCCAACTTTGGCAGTCTACAGCAGGCTAAACAATTTCTAAGTTCTATTGTTCTAACAGAACTACTTTTCACTTGACAGACTAATATCTTCTTTGATGGCATTGGAACCTCTCATGTTGGAAACACTCCCACCAACAACATCCGGAACTTCGGATTTTCCTTCTTCAGATTGCCTAAAGCTTTATAATGTCATCAAGCAGTTTTTTTAGCATGCCAAACGCTCTCCTCCATAGACACAAAAGCTAATAGTAACCATTATCTGCCTTCCTACATTTTACATTTATGAGCTGAAGCATCAACTCTGCAACAATTGCTTCTCATGGAAAAATATATTCGCTCATTGCCACTAGTATAGTTTTCAAGTTATTTCTAAGTTTAAGCTTCAGTTGAAATTGGTGAAATGAACATAACTGTGATCTAGCTAAATATGTAAAGAAAGAATCAAAATTGCCTTATATCTTGCATAGTAAAAAAATCCACAAAACCTCACCCAGCACGCTAAACAATTTTTGGCAGAACTAATGTCACGCGAATAATCTGTCATAAAAGCAACATAGCACTATTATCCAAATTTTCTTTGACTTCCCACAGGCCACCCCTGTTCCCTGTCCCCAAAGCAATCATCTCGAGATGTAAAGTTTAACGACTGCGATTCTCGAACTTATCTTTAGTCCGAGAAAACACAAGGGGCCATCATCTTCCAAAGTGTCAGCAATTTTTCCATGTTTTTTTTGCCATCATTGCCACTTAAGTAACCCTAAGCACAACACTCCCATAAATAGACAAATCTCGACCTAAATGCGAAAGGATTCAGAAACAGTAACTACAGGATTAAATCCAGGCAGGAGTACCAGATATATCATAAATACTTTACCATAAGCATAAGCAATGGACGGATTATACTCGTTCCTGACAATCGTCTCTCCATCCGCATACCACGCAATCTCCTCCCCCTGCCGAATCTCCCTCGGACTACAATGACCAACACACAAACACACAAATCAACACTCCATCTATCACACAACCATCATCTCATTCAGCAACACTCACTGACAATCCACTCACCTAAGCGGTCGAAACCGCACCGTGACCATCACATTCTCCTTAGATCTCTCCTCCTCCACCACCTCCTCCTCCACAACCACCGAACTCTCCGCATACCCCCCTCTCATCCTCATCCTCGTCACTTTGCTCACTGGCGAGCTCGCTCCTTCAACGGAGCACTCCGCGACCTGCTTCGACAACGACGTAGCCGTCGTAGTCGTCACCGACGATGCCGACAGCGCAGAACTCCCATTCTTCCTCGTCGTTGTCGTCCTCGCTCCCTGCTTCGCCGACGCCATCCTCTCCTCCCTCACCTACAACCACAACAACGACAACAACCACAATCGAATCCGGCATCGGAATCAGATTTGCAACAAGCTCGATTACAAGTGACTCGATTGGATTGCGGATTACCTGAAAGAGAGGATTACAACAATGTCGGCGGCATCGGAGAGTTGGGGGGTTAGGGGTTGGGGGGTGTTGATTTTGCTTGGCTTTCAAGAGATTCTGTTTTGTTGATGCTGCTTGTGAGTTGTTTTTTTTTTGTGAGAATTGTGAAGAGAGAAGTGTGGAGTTGGGTTTGCGCCTTTGCGGTTTGCTGTAAATGAGAGCAGACAAAAAAGGCAAGAAAAGTGGGTGACCGAAACAGGGAGTTTATTGATTCCTCTCTTGTTGCACAGTTGCACTGTTAGAAACGTATAATACTGTACTAATCTTTATTATCCGTGAAAATTATAAAAATTTGACTATGTGTATATTATATATATCGAGATGAATTTTATTGTCAAACTAGCAAATGATATTTTTTTAATAAAAATTTCATGAAAAATAATGATTTTTTTTTATTATGCAATATAATTTGGAGTAAAATTTTTTTTAATTTTTATGTCATCTAGTGATAAAACAGAACTTGTTAAAATATGTACAGAATAATATTAAAAATTAAAATATTATATTTTTTATGAAATAGAAAAAGTATTATTATGATGACAAAAAACCTAACTTACTCGTGGATAACCATGACCGTTTAATATTAATGTGTTGTTGTTTATTATTTACTACTCCTGGCTTAATATAGATTTAACATCTTGACTTTCTGTCTTATTCAATACATTTTGACAAGTTTTTTTTTTGTCTTAACGATGCGATAAAAATATAATCATTGGATTGAAATGCACAATTCAAAATTATCATTATTATTTTACGATAATTTTATGAAAAATGATGTTTGATCATCCCGTGAAATAAATTAAAGTTCACATCGATATATGTATACAGTTAAAATATTTATCTATATAGGGACGGAGAGAATACGTAAATGAACATATTGTGAAAACAAGTCTCTACCATGAGTTGAGCAATGGCTCAATTAAGGATCGGTATAAATTTGGTCTCGTGAAAGGTATTAATGTCTTGTTTTACTTGCAGAATCAATTAAAGCCCACATTTCAACAAGGGCATGTCTACTTTTGTATCATAAATTGAAAGTATCTTTCTATTTGTAATTACTAAATGCACTAGGCATGAAAAAAAAAAAAAACTCAATTTTTGTTACAGCATTGCTCGTTTATCGTGAAACATCTTTTTATGTATCATCTAACTCAACACTCCCATATGGAGCATATGCGCCTGTTATGTGGTCACGACGTTGCAATCAATATTGTAACCATTGGAATGAAATAATGGACCATACTCGACAGTCAAGGTAGAGCTATGCTCTGGGTTGGTTAGCGATCAACTCATCGCCACTTAACCTAGACTTGGAGCCATTGATATGGTGGATCATAGAGCTATATATATGTGTACGATGAAATATACAGGATAGGACGCACATGCAAATGATTCGCTCGCTATACCCAGATAACGCTAAGTTGATGCAATTAGTGGTCCTTCTTACTTGTCTCATTGGCAGATGTCACAATGGAAAACACACGAAAAACTTATGACAGATATTACACGACAAATTCAACAAATAATGTTGCAGCGTTTCTCTACCTAAGTATATAATCTCAACAAGCTCTTCTTGATACCATTGCAGCGATTATTTAGAAACCAAGAGTGATATCTAGAGAAATAGTAAATAGTTTTCTGATTTTTTGAGAAGATGTTGAACCTCTTGATCATATGATTAATTAAGAAAAAATTGGGCTTATCACTAAATGAACTCTTCTTTCCAACATGTAATTTATCGAGGAAAAACAATAGTACTTCATCTGTCTCATATAAATTATAATACATTAATAAAAATGGATATCCCACATAAATTTAAAAACTTTTCTTTTTGATTAGTCTCAATATAAATATAACACTTTTACCCTTTCTTTATTTAATAATAAATTTATATTAATATAATCAAACTATCTCATCATCTCCTTTCTCCTCCTCTCTTTTAAACCCATTTACATCCCATTATCTCCAAAACAATTCTATACAAATTCTATACCAATTCAACACATACATAAAATCTTATATCGGATCAAACCAATGTAATTATATTGGGACGAAAATAATATTACACAACTTTAGAATGTCAAAAAACCCAAATCACAAGTACTTTATATCATATCATCTCATCTTTCATTATTTTTTCCCCATTCACTCTCACAAGGGTATCAAGGCAAACACCATAAAGTCAAAGCATTCTTTAATATTCATGTCAAGTGAACAAATCATAATTTATCTGTAATCGAGGAAGTAATAAATATTCCCCCCGTCTCATAATACTTAAACCGTTTAATATTACACATGAATTTATGTGTGTGTTAAATTTTTGTGAAATTTAGAGAAATGAAGAATATTTTTTTAGGGATAATTAGATTATTGTGGGAGGAGATAATTGTTGCACTGTAACAAAATATGATTGATGTGATTTTTTATAGATTAAACATTGGCTAAAAAAATTAAAGATTACAAATAAATTAGGATAGCTTAAAAAGAAAAGTGTTCCATATATTAGAGTAAGTCCAACCATGAGTTATATATGATGATATAACTATATCTTGACATCAAATTATAAAAATAGGATTTTAATCATGAATTAAAACTGATGTAAAAATAAAATTGAGTTAAATTTGGTTTTATATTTGACACCAGATTTAAGTATAGCTATAGTTTTCACGTCAGTATTATATTTATTTTTTCAATTGGATTAATTTATCAATGAATTCATAATTGAGTTTATGTTGACCCTATTTTATTTTAAAATACAACCATATGTTGAAAACAATAATTATATAATTGATGTGGAAATCATTTTTTAATGTCAAATTATAATAATAATTATATCTATTTTAATTTTATGATTAGATTTACACTTATGGAAAGGAGAAAATAGTACGTTAAAAAAGAGGAAAGAATAGAACCAGATCATCACTCTAGCGTGCGATCCTTCGAAGTTATCACCGAGCAAAACAGAACAAGTGGAACCCAAACATTCATGTGCTTCCCAATATTACGTAACTTCAATTCGAAGCACGATCATTAGGGTATTAAGTGGTTACATCAATGTCTTCATCGAGCAGATTAGTACAAACATGAAAAAGTACGCTCCCTCGTCACTCTCTGTAATTAGTAAAGCAGCAACGTCATTGCATGGGATGGAGACTGTCATCATCGATCTTAAATAACACAAGACTACCTTTCAGTAAAATGGAAACCAATCGTCGCTTGATATGTAATTTGAACCTTAATGATGGATTCTTCAATTATCAGAGGGATCTACAGTCACGGTGAAAATCCCATTTTTACCCCGATTAGGAATTTATCCAGGAAAAAGAAATCTTCATCAATTCATTCAATCTTTTCACTTTTCGAGGACAAATTATGCCATTTAAATTATATGATCATGGAGATGATGAGTGCATGTTTGAACTTGTTGGACTCTCACCAAATATACAATTTCACTATAAACATAGTGTACCCTTAGCTTCGTCTGATGCTAACCATGATGCTTCAGACTGGTGCAAAAACTTAAGATAAAAGGAAAGCTCATCGCCATGATTCCCTTTAAGCTTATCAGCATACCACGGTTCCGTAAAAGCAAAGCCACTCACAAGGACAAAGGGTTGTCCCGCAATCATCATCCGTGATGCTTCAAGCAGCAATGGAAGTGGTTGTGTCACTTAGAATGTGACAGTATGTAGCATTGTCCGCCGTGCTTTTGAAGCCAGGGGTGAAGTCTGAAAAGAATCTAAGGACCGCGGCCAGGTACTGAGGCTCGTTGGACGAGTAAGCCGCTTCGAGAAACAATGAAGGACGGATACCAGTGACCTGGAAATGTAACATGCCAGATAATTCTTAGACAAGATACTCGGAAATTCGTAAAACCAATCAACCCATTTTAAGTAGCAGGAAATTCAGGAAATGAATCAATGCATGCAAGCATTGGCTGGTATCTCCTGATCCTGACAGGAAGCACAGAAGTATTGTATAAAACCAATCTAGGTTGGATACTTAATCTATCCTAACGATTCAAATCGCACAAAGGCAAGGGTTGTAAAATGGCACAAATCGCACAAAAGCTGCTTGACCTTTGTTCATGGATATAAGATTGTACCCGAGTAGCAACTCCATCCAATGGCATAAATTATTAGTAAAATTTACAATAAGACTAGAAGGAAAAATAATAGATAGCACACCTTCTGTTTACGGGCATAACGCAGAGCTTCCAGATAGTAACCATCTTGCACTAGTGACAATATGTAGTCATGATGCAATGCTAGCTGCCTGAGCATGTCAATGCCAAGCTTCCTCGTGTGCGAGTTCTGACGACCAGATTCAAGGAGTTGATATGCAACTTCTTTTGAAGGTTCTATAATCTGCAGCAAGCAAACACTTCACTTAATTATCGCACAAATGAAGTCAAGAACAGAGAGAAATTAGCTGACAGGGAAACATACCTTGTTGATGACAAAAGAACCAAGTTCTGCGTAACGGTCACTCCGTACCAGAAGTTGCACCATCAGAACATGAATATTGGGATAAACTTTAATCCTCTCCAGACAGGCGCTGAGATAGCAAGGACAAAGAGAGAAATAGTATGGTACTATCCAATTAAGCTTCAAGAAGCCATGCAAACGTTCTTTTTGAAACATGTATGGTACTATCAAGATGATCTCAACTCATCTAATATCAAGACTTATTACTGCAGAACAGCTTTTACGCAGATAGAAGATGGATGTGATTGCTCATGCACTATCCAATTAGATTTTGTAGAATGCTGAATGGGGACTATTGCTGATATTGACTGCAAACAAAAGGTTCCAAATAGTCTGTCAAAAGCCCACTGTTGCCTAAAGATGATGTGGAAAAGGTTACTGGTGCAAAAATATTTTAACTGTTAGGGGGCATTCCAGCTTTTGTCACTACAGCTTTTGATATTGGCGATTTTCAATACAAGAAAAGAAAGTCATCATCCTCCGAAACCAATAAATTGAAGATATAAGAGAATACAAGAGAAATTTACATTCATTAGGCGCTCGAACAACAGCAGCACCTTAGGTACTAGTACTCTACTTTTAGTCTGAGAAGAAAAAAATGAATATGACCAAGCAGAAAGCAGCATACCTGCGAATAAACTCAACAAGTATAGCAACCAAGTATGCATGGTCCCCAGCCATTTCGTCATCCACAGGAGCAAATACATGGCAATAAATGTCATCTGGTGAAATGGCTGATGAACTAATCTGAGATTCCTCCTGATCAGGAACATTAGCATCCAGCGGGGCACCACTAGAGCCAGGCACATGAGACAGCTGAACATTTGAACCAACACAATTAGCACCAATTAGAATATCATTCCTCGCAGAGCCACCGACAGAATGAAAGTCACCATGAACATTCAAAACTAACCTCTTCCACCTCTGAGTCGGAACTAGAATATATAGAGGATTGGACAGCAGGACCCACTTCAGTGTAAAATTCAGTTCTCACAGATTTCCCTCGCGGACCAGCATCAAATGATTCATCAACAGGAATCCTTGAACTCCTGTTATGTGAATCGCTGGATGCAGAAGCCTTATCAGATTTAATACCCTTAAGATAGCTACCATTCTTTAATGCACGGGAATATGATGTGATCAGTACATCCAATGCCTTAGAAACAATAGAAACAGGCCTATGCTCCAATATAATCGTCCTTGTTATGGCCAAGCACAATTGTTTCGCCTGTACAAAGAAAAAAGAATGGTATCACTACCGGAGGCATGGTGCACAAGAATCGGCAAAGGACTTGAATACACCACAGATATAGAGACAGATGGTGTCAGTCATTTTCATGTTGTTGACCCCTCTTAGGAAAATAAATTGTTATTGTTGTTTGGATATAATTTAGGCACTTAGGAGATCTTATGATGCCTAAATACTTTTTTTTTTTTCGAAGTCGTTTAAGATTTTTTATTTTTTTTCACTCTTAGGATCTAGTTTTTTATTGATCCAAATTTTTTGTCTTAGGATCAGATTTGGTCTATTAATAATTTAAGAGAGGGCCAACAGTTGCAGAAAAAATAAAAAATATAACCTTCATGGCTTCTAGCTTTCTCCTTTGCAGGAATTCTAGAACTGATGAAACTTCCGAGCTACTTGCAGATATAGCCTACAGGAGGAAAATGCATGTCAGACATAAAACTCAAGCGAATCATATCACACAACGTGAGGCCATAAACCCACCTCCAAGTCCAAATGGACCTTCCACAGAAGTCCATTAACAGTATCACATATTAGGTCAGGGACAAGGAAAGTCCAGGCATCTCCATAGAGGACTGGTTCCTGAATATTAACCTCTTTTGCCTCCATACTTGCATCTTTATACGCAAGTCTAAGAGTCCCATTCTGAAGTCGAGGGTAATCCCGCAAAAGAAGGGGAAGAGGAGCAGATATTGGTGCCCTGGAATCCGCAAATATGTCGTACAGTATGACAACTTTAGCATCAACTTGATGAACAAGCAGCACACTGTCAACCACGCTAACAGCAATCTTGCTCGAATAAATCGGCAAAGAGCCCTGTGAGGTGGGAACAGAATGTTTTTATTTTACTTCATAACTATTTAAATCAAAAAGGAAAATAAAGAAGAGAAGAGAAGGAAGCAAAGTATTGTATCCTGCATCCCCCACCGAAAAGTAATATAACCACCTAATATGCAGTTGAAGAGAAAAGGGGTCTAACATTATCGTTACAGGGCTTGAGACATTTGAAGAAAATTTGAAATTCCTATTAATAATGTCTGGGGAAAAAAAAACTACTGAACAAGCAAAAGATGAGCAGTGAAAGTCACATGAAAGTACCTGTGGCACAACTGCATCACGATAAAACCGATAAGAATGGAGGAGCATCGCAACTGTATCAACTTGCAAGCAGTATATCCTCCCATATCTGAAAACACAAGTCACAGAAAAATCAAAAACAGATCCTGAGATACAGTATGAAAGGATATAAAGGATGTCGGCATAAAGGAAGTGGAACCTACACCGTGATAATATGAATATCCTCAGCAGCCAATACTGGCTTATTATTGGCCTCTGACTTGGCCATCATCATCTCAAACTTAGGTAGGCGAACAACTCCAGCTGATGAAAGCTAAACAAACATAGAATAAATAAGAGGTCAAAGACTCAAAACAGTCTAGCAAGGATTTGAAGGGAAAAATATGTGACTTTTTACAAAGGATACCCTTCTCGTATAACACAACGAAAAAGCAACAAAATTACTCTATAAATTGAAGCAAAATATGTCCCACACTTCGAGATAAAACATGAAATATTGGACAACAGGAAGAAGTTAATTATGTGGAATTTTGTGCAAGGAAACAACAGAAGCAATGATATTCAAATATGAGCTCCACTAGCTGTGCTAACTGGATTGGAAAGAGATCGATTTGCCAAAACATATCTGGATTCACAAATCTCACTGAAACTACCAGAGGTACCATCACAAGATTCTAAAGTTCCTTTCTCTTGAGTAATATTGTCTACTACAATTATCTCCATTGTCTTGCCAGTTTCAAATGCAGCCATTTATCAAAAAGGAATTTTTCCGTCGCCATCTTCCTGATAGCTGTAAACAGGATAATTACGCCCAGTACTCAGATATATACTAGCCAGCCAACACCGTCCTCCGAAGAAGGCAGACAAGAGAAAAGGCACAAGCACGGATCCCATATACACAAGCACGGATCCCAAAGGTAAACATGATAAACTAGATAAGCTCTGTAAAAAAAGCGGTTTAACCTCTCCTCTTCATCACATAAAATATTCAACAAAAAGTATTCGAAGTTACAGCAATGCCAAATAAAATCAGATAGAGGCAAGGCAAATAGATAATGATCCCCTTACCTGAAAGCCTGTAAAAGTTTTGCATTGCGATCCAGAAGCAAGAAGAACCAAACGGCTTTCATGTGTGTATCTATACCAAGTGACATTCAACCGCTTTGACTCCACCAACCGCAGTCTTCTGATCTCAGGATCATAAGAGAACAAGTCAAGACCACTGCATGAATAAAAAAACCGTATAAACATCACATGGTGCACATGAATGCAGTAATTTTTTTTCCACACACAACATGCTTTTAGACCAGCTGTGATTTCGTTGTCACACAATATGAGGGTTATAATATTTCGGATTCACCATGACACAATTCTATTTGAATGGTACATGTTCATCGCGGTCGCTCTGCTTCTGAGACCTCTCGACTCTCATTGCACAAATATTATAGTTCCAGCGAAAGTAGGACATTTACGTATTTAGTACTATGGAACATACACAACGAAATTTTAGAAAGAAGCAACAGCTGCATCATCATCTTGTTCTTATGTGAGAGTGCCTTGTATACTGCTGTAGCGATTTTACTACCAACATGCCCAAAACTCGTAACACATAAAGCTGACCCAGCAACATCACACTCGTAAGACACGGTCCATGCCCCATATTTTCAGTTTTGAGTACAAATCTGCGAAATTTCCAGAGGACAGACCCACAAAATTAGGATGAACAACAAACATAGAAAAGCTCTGTACCTGGCCTAATTTAGAGTTAAAAACTGCTTTGTTTATTTAATTAGTACGAAATTTGCAATAGAGGAATCAAGGATGTGATTTAAGCACCTAAAAAGTCACTTTCTACTGTCAGAGAGTCAGCTCAGACGCAGAATAGGAAGTTTCAACTGTTTACCTAAAGCAAAGAAGTTCTTATAGAATTGAACCAAAGCACCACTGGTCAGCATTTCTCGAGCAATTACCTTTTAACTACTTAAGGAATCTATGAAACACGCAATACACATTGACATTTTTTCCTTTTTGGGGTTAAAATAAATGCTTAGTTACATTAATTTAACTATGCATTAAACAAGCAATTTTATGTTGCAACTTGAAGAAGCAACTAGCAACATAAATAACATAAAGTATCAACAAAGAAGTTTCACAAAGCCACAAGAAGAAAACATGAACTTCAGAACAACAAAGTGAATTCTTCTGTATTTGATTTCCTGCACAGCTTGATCCCGACTACTAACCTGGTTTTGACATAGACGATATCACAGTTCAGGCAATCTGTCCAAAAAAACCCCAGTATACTCTCCGACTCTGGCCGACATCTCTGGCTGAAGGTCTCCCGAGTCTCCTTATTCCAGAATTGAATTTCATGGCTAGATCGCTGAACAGCCAAAATCTTCCCATCTAGTGAGTAACGGATGGACAACACAGGCCCTTCAGCTATAGGATCAGATGAAGGCATTGCATTGGGAATAAATGGTGCAACCTTCCATGACAAAACCTTAAGGGGATGCACTAAAAATTATCAGAATAAGACCCTTCAAAAATAGGATATGAAGCAAGATCATTTATTTATTCGACAACTTTGGTTCACCTGATCAGCGGTAGGAGACAGTAATAACTTATTTGCATCATCGTAAAACATGCCTTTTGACCCGGGGGTGTCACACCTCATAGGGGGGTACTTGATAAAGACATGTGATAGCGCTCCTGACCCACCAGAGCCAGCACTGGACAGGGAAGTTGATGCTTCACCGAACATATTTCACGGTCCCTCCCTATCACCTTCAATCAAATTTATCTGTCACAGTATGGATTAAAATATTGAATGATCACGGGCTATTTACATTCATACATGAGAATAACAATCCCACAGAGGGAGGGGTGATCAAGGTGAAGGAGGAGCAAAAATAAAGGGAAGAGGCTTCACATATGCAAGAAAGAATTTAGTTTAGTTACCTCAGCTGCAACCGATAAAAGCCTAACCCTTGGATGCTTAAGCCTCAATAGTATAGTCTTTTTGCTTTGAGGTTATATTAGCACGTGCACCACTGAGAACCAATGAGGATTATGATATCACGCCTTCCCTTTAATCTGTAATTTAAAGGAATGATATTAAAGCAAATTAGAGATAAAAGAACTTCAAATCAAAGCTGCAAGCAAAACAGAGCACCAGGATTTGGTTGAAATAAGCAGTTGAATACTACATTTTGCATGCAGTTCTTTAAAGCAAGAAATTCTTTGAGACACATATCACGCTCGACTTCTGGAATCTTTGATGCAACACAACCCCCATACTCTTTAGCCTGGAGGAGCAGAACTATGATGTCAAAACTCGTTGCCACGAAGAAGCAGATGAATAAAGAAATAAGTCAATTGCAGATGAAGCAAGACTTGACCAACTCGCCTAATCCTGCACTCCCCTGTCAAACATCCTATGTTAAACTAAGTTGTAGAAATGGTCCTGAAGGGAAGATAGTCAAAGTTGAATTACTCAATATACGCTCATTATGCATCCTGAAAAAGCAGCATTGGGATTGATACAAATGCATCCTGAAAAATCAGCATTGGCATCCACAAAAGTGTGATGAGATATAGAGACACAGTTCAAGCTTAATCACAAATACTAGTCATGTCCCAGTTGTAAGCTAGAGAAACCCTCTACTGTCCTGAACTACAAAAAACATGCTGTGGCTTCCTAGAACGTTTTATGAGCGACTTAAAATTCTTCTATCCCCTATACTGCCAATCAAGATGAGCTCCTCGTAACATGTTCTGTTAATCTGTCACCCTGGTAGTTAGATCTTCCTTTCCAAACTCAATTGGTCAACAGAAGCGATGTGTAAGTCTTACTCACAAAATTGATATCAACATCACAAGTCACGATTTATGACACAGCTAACATATGACTAATGCTATCAGATCAGGAACCATAGTTAGCAAAAACGCATATAATACACGTATAATACACATACCATTTTTTTGTTGCTGAAAAAAAAAGTTTTTCCGTTCATCTCCGAAAGATATGCGAAAATACGCATTTTTTTTTGTGCCAATGTTTGATACACGTTTTATACGTCATTCCTATTATACATTTGATATAGATGTCAATGCTTTTTTCTTCGGATGACCAATTTTAAATTTATAACTTATTTACTTAGACATTTGATTGGTTTGTTATTAAAATGATTAAAACAATATAAAAGACTTTAAATCCACATATTCCAATTAAGAAAATAATGTTTCATCTCTAAGAGAACTAAAGTGTATTTGAAGGGATTATAAATTTGATGCAATGTGAAGTAGCAGTTGCTGCTTATCAGCCGTAGCAAAGACAAAAAATAAGAAGGTTTCAAATTTTTTTTAAAAAAGGAAGAATAAAAACTAACCCAAAACCCCTCACTAATAACAAACCTGGGAAACACTCCATATTCTGTCTTTGTTGTGGCCGATTAGCAACGTCATTTTTATATATATATACACTAAAACTATATATATATATATATGCAAAAGACAGTGTACTGACTGCTGCAAACTTTAGGTTGAGAAATTTATACTGTAAGTTGAAAAGTTTATACAATAACTTGTTGAATATATACAAGTCAAATTTAAATTGTAAAATACACTAAAAATTTGATTGTACACATTCATCAATTTACAATATAGATTTTTCAACTTATAATATAACAACTTGTAGTATTTACAGCAGCCACTACGCTGTTTTTTATAATATGAATAATTTTTCCTATATATAGTTCTCTTTTTTTGAAAGACATATATGTAGCTTTCTTATTGACAATGTCTAAATACATAGATTGTCATCTATTTTATGAAATTAGTTTATTCTATCTAAGTCAGTTATTTTGTTAGAATACTATTTTGGAGGTAACTACTCACCTTTAAACGCTACTTTTTTTTTTTAATTTTTAGATTATGTATGAATATTATTACAGACTCGTAGATGTGACACTCATATGAATTTAGCTTTATACTCGTATATACACATACCATATCTTTGACAATTTTTTCTTTTTCATTATCATTATCATTCTTTGACATATACGTTTCTTTGAGCCATTTTTTATCCCAAATTTTTTTCATCTTCACGTAAAATACGTGTACCGTACTTTTTCTGTTCAGTATTTTACTATGTCATGACCGAAATCAATCAGAACTTACAGAAAGCTCACATAAATTCGTATATCCACTTAGAAAAAAACAGGAAGTACTCATGAAGCCTGATGGAAACATGGCACTGATACGAGAACACATGTTGATAATAAAGTGTCATCAGACAAATCAGATGATGACACATATAGCTTCGACATGCTTAATGTATACTAAAATACCTGGGCTCCACAGCTCACCAAGATTCGCTGCAACAATGAAGTACTCTTCTTCACTTTCATATCCACATTTCTAAGAAGGAAGTTCCAAGCAAGGAAAAAGCTACATCGGATATATGAAAACAGAATGAAAATCAGAAAGGTCCAACAAATTTTACGCCTTGAGAATCAGGTGGCATAAAAAAAGAATTATGCAGGACATGCTCATAAACTTGATCTACTCTTTTTTGGACTATAATGACATACAAAAAAGGTGGGTCTCTCTAACAACCATCCAACTGTTATAGTGTTATACCAAGTCTCTCTCTTACTCGTAGTTATCTCGGCTAGGAATTTGGCATCATATCCAATGGTTGATTTCAGCTTGACAACAGAGTAAAAACATTGTCAATTCTATAGAACAAGCTTGACAGACTTGATTTTACACAAAAAAAATAAAAATCAAGGAAGCTTGATTCACATGTTAATTTTCAATCGAAACACTCATCAGTCCCAATGGTACAGTTGTATCCTCACTCTAGGTGAGAGCCTTCAACATTTGGCAAGTAAATACAAATCCATGGAACTTCAGCAAAACATCAAGGAAATCAACTAACTAATGAAGCAACACGAGGCTATTCGTCCCTTTAAAATCAATCGAATCTTGTTGACCTAGACATAGTGCTAAAAAATCTAGAATTTGATCCTCCCCCATGTCGCTCAGCTATGACCAACTCAACCTCAACAAGATTCGACAATCAAGACTAAAAACTCAAGCTCAACCCCATGGCCCTGTTCTTTTACTCGTTCCTCATATAGGGGCGGCATGGAGTGGATTCGGAGCAAGAGAAATACGTTCTTATTCCATTTATACTACCTTGTCCCCCGTCTCCGCTCAGTGAGAGAACCGATCAAAATTCCCCTACTCCGTTTTTACTCCATTGGATTTTTACCCCGATCCGCATCCGTCAATTACTCCTTCAATCCGCTCCGTAAACCATTAATCCACTCCATCACTCAATTACCCAATAATTTTTAAACACTCTTCATTAATCTATAATTGTTTAATGTTATACTCCATCCATCCCAAATAAATTACGATGTGTTGACTAAACATGATTATTAAGAAATAGATAATAATGAGTGGATGAATAGTAATTATGCCCTTGTTGGAATAATGAGTGGATGAATAGTAATTATGAGTGGATAGAAAAAGGAATAAGATAAAATAGAAAGGATAAGCATAAAAATTATGAATGGGTAGAAAAAGAAAAATATAATGATGGAGAAGATGATTTGAAATTAAATAGGGGTATTTTGAACCGTTTTAATAAAAAAACTTGGTAAATTACAAAACATTATAATTTATGTGAGGCATTCCAATTTAATAATATCTCGTAATTTATTTAGGACGAAGGGAGTATTTATTATCACATGTAATATTGAACATGTGTGCAAGAACATTGAAAACATAAACTACTTAAAATGTGAGAATAACAAAAAATTATCAAATTCTATCTCGAAAAACGGAAAACCAAATGCGGCAAATTAAGACGATTCGAATCTACAACTATATCAAGTCAGAGGAAATTCAAGTGATCGCAAACCAACAATTGCAACAAATTGGGGAAGAACAACAATAAACCCTAGATCAACTACAACAAATCTGAAAATGCAAAATGATGAGGACAAAGAGATACGATCAATCAATCAACAATCGAGCCTTACACAAAAGCATTTTGCGATTTGAAATTTAAAATCACAATCAAAGTCAACAGTGAAATGCAATGAGGCCCTAATCGTAATCGCATGTTGAAATCGCAAGTGGGGAAATAAAGTCGATGGTGAAATGTAGTCTCCAAAATTTAACCAAAGTTAAGTTTTTCCTTATAAGAAAAAGGGAGTATATATTTCATTTTTTCGTTTAAAAAAAGAGAAAAAGTTACGCTTTCTTATATATAATTTGAGATTTCTTTTCATCAATGAATAAATATTATCATACTAAATGTTACTTACATAGTCTTAGAACAAAAGAAGTTGAGAGAATTACCGATTGGTGTTGATTTTTAATCTTATTTATCATATAGTGCTACCCAACTTGTTTAATTTCCAATTAATCACCTAATTTTTTGAAATCTAACTTTGCCCTAATTCACTATGAAAGGAAAAATATTAATTAAAATCAAACAACAATAAATATGGCTAAACCATACCACTAACCCTAATCCTTTCACCTCAACACCGCCCTAGTCGTTGCCGTAGCCGAAACGAACAATGCGCCCATATCAACATACAATGCGCAACCGAAAATCAAAAAAACAAGCGCTATTATTGACAATACGCCTACAATGACAAATAACGATTCATATAAACCACGAGTAGTATATCATCACCAGCGTCAAAGATGCACCGTATGTAAACAATGCACCTCGAGAGTTCCACCCACTCGTGTCTGATTTTTAGATCACCTTATTCGTGGTAAAAAAGCGTTTGTCCTAGACTTTTTTCATAAATCAACAGTAATGCGACAAATCTTTGATCCTCTTCATCTCAATTTTGAGAAGGTTGACGACATTGGCTTTCTCTTAGCTAAGAATCCTTGAGATACCAACAAAAGCGTACGTCAAGCAATTGTAGATCTTGTGCAGGAAGATCACAATGACACATCATGTTGAACTAATTATATCACGTTGAACTTAACAACTGTAATGACCACTGATTTCCCGGATCAATCAACGCGAATCCTTAATCGAATGCTTTGTCCGAGTTTCTTTAGACAAGTCCTACCTCCGTCCCACTTATTTTGCAACGGCACGCATCCCAAGGTGTAATTTAGTACAATCAAACATCATTTTTTATAAAATTATTGCGAGACACTAATGATAGATTAAGTTGTGAACTTTAATCCTAAGTCAATTTAAGTTTTTTCAGATATCATTAAGAATAAGAATAAAACCTTTCGAACTGTCTGCCTTTACAAAAATTATGGGACGGAGGAAGTAGTTCAAAAACTCATAAAGCCATATGCTTTGTGGCAAATGTGTTCGGCTGATTGTGGTGGTGGCAAGGTGGAGATGGTTGGCGGCGACGATGACGATGGTGAGAGAAAGAAGATGATAGGAGGGTGAAGAAATGCCAGGAAGCTCTAGAGATTGAGGTTGATTAGGGTTTTAGTTGTGTATGATAAAATATTTGGTATTTCTTAACTAAAGGGCACTTTTGAGAGATCACTATAAAAAATTTAAAAACATAACTTATTGGTAATTGAAAAAAGAAAACAGATAGCACTAATTGGTGAATAAGATTGAAAAACAACATCAATAGATAATTTACAGACAAAAAAAACGTTGCTTACAAAATCTATGCCATAGATTATATAACATATGGAGTAATATTTTTCTGTTAGTCAAATTTGATCCGCACAATCCGCGAATTTCACTGTACCCCCATTTCGCCCATGACTTTCACGAAATAGATCAACTCGTGTCCCGCTTTGTTCAACACAAAAAAAACCCTGCTCCGTCACATACAGAGAGGAGCGGATCCCGACAGATAGGATTAAAATGCACATCCCTATTCCTCAACTCAACTAGTTTAGTACCCCTCCAAATTTACTCAGGACTCGGGTTCAACTTATAGGAAGCCTATGCTAAAACTTGACTCTCATACCTACAAGTTTGACTCATTAACCTAGAAGGCAAACCCTAAGCACTCACATTCCTATGATTTCTAAACAAGTTAACGAACAGAGTTTAAAAATTGCTGCACTCAACTCAACCCTACTCGTCTTTGCCTTGCGGATGATTCTCATCCATCAATATTAGCACAACAACCATTCCAATAACACTAATATTCTTCAACACAACTATTTCAATCCATAAGGAGCACTTTTCAATCGCAACGGATGTACGAAACAACTTCATTCAGGCTAAACTTTCACATCAGCCGCTCAACGATGAAAGATGACTTCACACATATCAGTAAACAGAACCAGGAAATCCGATCAATAGATCCTCAACATGTTGAAACAATAATTCGCAATGACCTCAAATCTTCATCCAAAATTAGCGACATAACATTCCATCGAGGGAAACAAAACAACAGAAAAGCTAGAATTCACCAAAATGTAAACCCTAATCGATTCAGCAACTAGTGAATTCAATCGTGAGAATTTTTGTAAGGGAAGATCGGAGAAGAAAAAATGAAAATTGTTATTACGGACAGAATTCATTATGATGATAAGGGATTCGAGTGATAGGTTAGGTTAACCTGAGAGAGAATCGCGAGAGGAACGATGAGAGTAGCAGCAGCAGCAGCAGCCGGCGGCGAGGAGTCGGGAGGACGAAGGTGAGAGGCGTTTGTCCACGAAGTTCAAAAGTCAACAACAAGGTCACATGACACCGTATTAAAACTGTTTTTTTTATGCCTATCATCTTAAATTTTATTTTGATTTGATATAAAAATTCTTGTATAAAATTATAATTAAATTGAATTATCGTGAATTTGTTTGACATGACTGGATAAAAATTCAATTTGAGTAAGATCGTAAGTCAAACGTGAGCTTAATTTTAGACTCGTGAAATTAAATAAATCAACCTTGAGCCATCCATTAATAGACAGGAGCTGACTCATTTATAAGGTCATGAGTTAGCTCGATTAAAAACTTATTTATGGCTCTCTCTTTTTTATTGTGACTTTTATCAATTTAAACTTCTAGGTTGTGATTATGATAATAATTGTTATTCTTTAAATTTGAATGATATTGTATTTTGTTCATAAATTATTCGACTAAACTCGAGTTCGATTCAATTCGATTAGACTCGAGTTAATAAATGAGTCGAGTCAAAACAAACCCAAATCTGACTATTTACTACAAGTCTGATAGGCTCGACTCTATTAATCTCGAATCAAGATTGAACTAAACCTAAGCTCGAGCTTATTATTTATCTAAACGAGCCGAGTCCAAGTCATGTCTGACTCGATTCGCCTCATTTATAGCCCTATTTATGTTTGTATTGAAATAATAGGTAATGATATTTTTTTTCCGTGTGAGTATGTGAGAAAGAGGAGTGAGAGAAAAAAAGGAGGAGAGAAATTATGGTGGAATGGATTGATGTGATATAAAATAGGAATGTTTTTAAAATTTATATGAAAAAATTTTCTAAATAAGAAAATTATTTTTATACCCTCTGTCGTATATTAATTTAAACATTTTTTAAGTCATCCCAAAATAAATGAAAACTTTTCTTTATTGATAACCTTGCAACATAAAAAAAATTAAATCAATGTCATCTATTACATTACATCCACTAACTTTTCTCTCAATTCTTAGATTCAACTCCACTATCATCAAAAGAAAAAAAAAACTTTCTTCATCAAAAAATCCATATAAATTCAACACACATAAATTCTTGTGTCGGGTCAAAATATTTCGATTAATAAGAGACGGTGAGAGTATTTATTTGGGGTGACTTAAATACAAAAACATTTCAATTAATTTGTGACAGAAGGAATGCAATGTTTTCTTATTTAAAAACTTTTTTCATGTAAACATATCAACATATTTTTCACATCACCACATCCCATTAACTTTTTTCTTTTTCTTTTTTTTACTCCTCTTTCTCTCTTTCACAATGACACAGAGCATCCACAATAAAATCAAATATGAAGGCTCTAACATGTGCAATATTTCAATTATAAAAGGAGATTTTTGAAATTGGTTTCAATGGTATTATGAATTTGCCATCAAATATGAAGAATCTTCAAATGAAACATACACATAAATTATCGTGTAAAGTTAATACGTCATAATTTTAATGTGACGGAGGGTGTACAATTTATCTTATTTTAATTAGACTCATGGACATGTGATTAGTAGTTCGATTATAAATGATCTCGAACAATGTTATGCGACATTGTCTTGATGACAAGAGAGTTCAATGAGGGATTGTTGAAGAACGTGCTAGTAGTTCTCATTTGATATTATTGGCAATGAGAAATTGTTAACATTGTGTCTCAAGCTATTCTTATTTCCTAATGGCATTATCTAAGAGAGGGTTGTGTGTGTACGATTTGTCTTGCTTGAATTAAGTGCAAGGGACATGCTTTGTTTTGTATGGAACTTCCTTGTCTCTTTGCAAGGGCCAGTGGAGTGCTATGGAGGGAAGGGAGAAACATAGGTCTATAAATTGTGGGTTTATTCTTTCGTTTTAGGCATAGCAAAGGCGTGATCCAAAGGTGAAGAAATTAGGAGATTTGCATCGAAATCTTTCTTCTCATATGTTTTCCAAAGGGTAGAGTGTTTTATGAGCTATTTGTTACTTAAACACATATAGTGAGAACTTAAAGGATTTGTAATAGGATTTGTATAGTGAGAACTCTTGAGCCATGTTTGGTACGTAGGATAAGAATAGAATTAGATAAAAAATCCTGCTAATCTTGTGTTTGTTAAGCAAAATGATTCCTGAATTCGTTATCCTTCTTACGGATATAAAGTCTCTAATCCCCTCATTATGAATCTCATTTTTCCCTATATCATTCTTATCCTACCTAATGGGATAAGGATTTCGATACTACTACAGAGCGTCATCATCCGTCCAACGCTACTCATATTGATGCGCGCTGTCATTTATGCAATAAAATTGTTCCCACTTAAAATATTAATGCAGATAAAATGAGGAGGGATCAATCCCACAGAGAGATGGAGTGTAATAAAATTGTTAATGATCAAATACAAATTCCTAATTACTTAACCTAAAACTGAGAAATGTGAGGTATTCGTAATTAAATTAGAAAGTAGTTAAATACAATGATTAAGAACTAAAAAGAATAAGTAACTAAACTACTTGCACTGAATTGATTGACTAAGTTGTAACTATAGGAAACTAACGTAGGGAGGATTATCATAACTTCACTCAGCTTAGGGATTAATCATCCAAGTTAAGGAATATGAATTGATATAGATAAGTATATTGATGACTGTTGATTTAAGAAGTCTATATATATAACTAGAGGTATTTATGTCACATATGCTGAAGTTGGTCAAGGTTGGGGCTTGAAGAGCTATATACACCTTGCAGGAGATTGAATCTCCACTGTTGCAACTATTTATTACCATGTCTTTTTCATTTTTTCAAGTTTTTTAATCCTAAATTAGCTATTTTGTGATTGAAAATCCTTTGGCGGTACTCTAATAAGCTCATTTGTGAATCTCCACTGTTGCAACTATTTATTACCATGTCTTTTTCATTTTTTCTTGTTTTTTTTATCCTAAATTAGCTAATTTGTGATTGAAAATCCTTTGGCGGTCCTCTAATAAGCAAAATCTTAGTGTTACCTTATTTTAAAATAAATGCATTTTTATTCAAAAAATATCACTAATTGCATTTCTTATATTGTATTTCTCTTTCCTGATCTCGTTTAATTTCTATAACGTTTTTGAATTTCATAAAGTTCTTATTATCTATGTTCTATGGATGTTTTTTTAGTCTATAGATAGTTTTTATTCAATATTAGTTTTGTTTCTTTCTTTTCTTAAAATAACCTTGATTGCTTTTCAAAAAAAAAAAAAATACGTTGATTGTCTAATTTTTTTATATATAAATTCATAAATGCATAGTTAATTTCTATATATTGTACTTCTCTTATCTTGCCTCGTTTAATTTCTATAACGTTTCGAATTTAATGTAGTTCTTCATGTTTATGATTTATTGATGTTTTGTTATCCAAATTATGTTTCTTTGTCAATATTAGTTTTCTTTCTTTCTTTTCTTAAAATAACCTTGATTGTCTAATTTTTATATGAATGCATAATCCATTGTTAGTCAAATAAACGTCGCTTCGACTGTTTCTTTCTTTCAAAATATGTTAAATTTCATGAATTATATTCACCTATATATGTAAGTTATTTCTTTTTTTAAGTCCATATTTGCTGGAATATAAGTAAAGACAATTTAAAAAAAAGGTCGGCCACCCTTATCAAAAGTTTCTGGCTTTGCCACTGGATATTCCTATCATTTTCAGGATGAGGACAGGTCAAGGAGGATCATATGATCTCGATGAAGGCCACAATTCGTGCTAGTTTGTACTATTTAATCAGCGCTATACAAGATTGAGTTGCACCTGTTGCAAGCTCATTATCAGTTTGTGATGATGAGAGTAGATCTGAGATGAAGTTGTGCCATATGCGGGTTGCGTATATCGTCAATAGGGAAATGTATGTTCCTAGTTTAGCTAGCTTGCTTGGAGGATTGAAGACGCAGAAGCTCGGGTTCTATGAGGGCTATGTTCTTGACAAGAAAAAAATACTGTTTTTTGGTGGTGTGATGCACATAACGAGGAGAACACTCGACAATATTCGGTCTGATCTATGGGAGTTATCTCCACATACTTCGATAGGAGATAAAAAGTATTTTTAATTTTTATCGATGATTATTCCCATTATATCTGTGTTAAGTCTTAATATGCTAAGATAAGTCTGAAGGAGGGGTTGAATAGGCTAATCTTTTTTTTTTTCAAAAGTTTTTTTGTTTCACTCTATTGATAGTGTTGAAAAGACTCTAGTGTTTCAGTAAAGTGATTGCTCTAGTGAGTAGAAGTAGTTGCTTCTCTTAACTATATACTCATGATTTTATCCTATTTTTCATAAGTCAAAACTATCAACAGCAAAATAAGTATAAGAAATTTAAATGCATACATGATTTATAATGGTTCTGACAATAAAGTTTAATTGAACTCTAAAGCATAAGTCCACTCTTTTCTTAGTTGTCATTGTAACCAACTAAGAGGTTTTTCACTATTTGGTTCACCCTTAACCTTCTTACAAAGTACACAATTAGTGTAGTCTAAATACTACCCACCTTCCTTGAAGTGATTCCCTAGAGCTCTCTTGATTTCTTCACTAAATCAGTTAGGCTACGACAAGACATTTTCTTCAAGTGTTTGTGAGCCTGTGAGATCGTTTGATGCAATACTTGTCCAGCTAGCTTAAAGTCTCTTGTATCATAGCGACGTTAGCACTTATGTATTTTTCAATCAAAATCAACTAGTGTGACTCTACGGTCAACCCATATTTATAGACTAGGCTCATTCACTAGCCATTGTACAATTTATACTTTGAAATAATCCCAACCATTAGCTTCGATCAGGAAGTGTCCAAAAGTCAATTTTCAAGGCTCCTTAAATGACCTGAGATTAATTCAGCCTGTTAATACTGTTACTGTGATATATGATTTTTGTCCTGTATCGAGCTTTATTATGTAGAAGAAGAATTATCCTTTCAGTAAAGAACCTTCCATTTCGATCACATGACTTGGCATGTTCTTTGTATTTTGAAACCCATTATGCTGCCTTAGTCTACCCATCTAACTTTAAGCTTTGAACAATTATATCTGCACTCTAATGATTTCCAAATCTACATCTACGGACTTATTGATTTTAACCCTTCTGTCCTTTGAGTGAGATCCTTTGCTATCTTAGTGATTTCTTAAAAGTTGTTTTTCTTATCATCAATTTCTTGGGGTTTTGATCCATCAATCTCTCTCTAAATTGATGATAACAAAACACTCCTTGATTTACACAAAATCTCGACTTTTCTAAAAGAGTTAAAAAAATTTATTGTTGATGAGATTGAGTCGACTACTTGGACATTTCTTTTTCTATCTGCTGTAGTCATATCCTCCATGTTTCTCTCTTTTTGGTTCCTTGGATGGTGATGTGGATCTATCCTTTTTTCTATGTTCAAATCTCGAAGTATCAAAATTTTTGCTTTCTGCTACCTTTCTGTTCATCCTTTCTCTGCTGTTGAGGTTCACCCTTTTGACCATGAGAACTTCTTCCACTTTGTTGTTGTATTCCTGGAGTCGTGTGCTGGCTCTCTGACCTATGTTGTTGACCAGAAGAATCCTTGTAGTATTGGGCATGGTTATCCGCGTCTTTTGATCCACTCTTTACTAGGGTCAATCTGGCTGCTTCTTCGGCAGCTATTTCTTATGGTGTGTAGATCCTTTTAATGTAGATCATATCAATCTTCGCTAAATGGTGTGTGAAAAGTTGCCTTGAAGGCTCAAGCTTTGAGTCCTGTATCTTTTTTTTCCTTTTTGTCATCACCAATTGAAGAGAGTTTCTCAACAGTGCCCTTGAGAGATGCGAGGATAGATTGAATGGTGTGCTTCTATGGTTGTCATGATGTTATCAAGTCTTTGGTTAAGGTGAAGTCTGTCATCTTCCTGACTGTCTACCAGAGGCTTTAATCGATATTTGATCGTGTCCAGATCCTTGAACTGCTTCTTTTGATGGGTTTTCATGGTGATCTCCATTGTCTTTTGAGCAGCTCCAAGTTTTTGAATTGCCTTGTTAGATTGAAAGCTTGCAAGGGCCAGTTGTGTGATCTTGCTTTGAGTCAGCCTGCGTTTCTCCTCAACTTCTCTTAGTGTATAGACAGTACATGAGACAATTTCCTGATTTTCTATAACAAAGCCATCGTGGAGCTTATGGATGAGTAGATCAATACTTGCTCCAAAACTGTCTTATATAGCTTAGTCAGCATAGCTTTAGATAAGAGAGTCTCTGTTGGAAGAATTCTGAATGGACTAACATGTCTGATTTCTGGTTCTTCTACTCTATTAAGTTGTGTCTCATACTGTGTGGTAAGATGTTTGGTGCAAAATAAGTTATTTCTTGTAATCTCTTGTTGAAGCACGTTTAGAGGAGTGGTCTGGCTTTCTGCGTGCTCATCCTGATTCCATTACCTTTGTGAGGATCTTCTATGCTGAGAAGGTGACTTACTGTATATCAGCCTCGTTGAACGAGTCAAGTAGCTTCCTACCTGTTCTGACAGTTTTTTGAAGATGGATCTTTCATGACACCCTCCTACTCCTGAGCAAACTACCTTTGAGAGGCAGTTATAAGTGTATCACTGATTATTGGAGATAAGTTCTGAAAGATAAACTCTTCCCACTTAAGATTCCAAATCAATGAAGTTCAGATAGTTTCTGAGACTATTGTTGTTGCTGGAATGATGATTTGTGGTGCTTGAGTGGTTTGCTTTGCCGTGTGTTCTGCTTCTATTTCCTCTATTGCCTCACTTTGCTTCACTTGTGATTGTTCTTCCTCCCTTAATTATCCTCTATCACAATGACTTGATTCTCAACTGTATTTTCTTGCTTTACTGATGTAGGCTTTCAACGCCATCTTGAGCAAACCAAGGAGGTGTGGATGAATTACTTCTTCTTGACTATTTCTATTGTCATTTTTGATACTTTGTTTACCAAGTTCTGCAAAATACTTGGTACTTCTTCGGGTTCTGACCTTATTCTCTTAGCATCTTCTTTACTGATATTTAAAAGTTCATCAATGACTTGTTTTCTAATCTTGAAGTTGTATTTGAGCTGCTCTATTAGTTCATTTCTCATATTGGCATTCAGAGGATCATCACTTTCATTCACTTATACAACCTGCAGTTCTTTGAATTTCTGCTCCTTTTCTAGTAACTCTCTAATAGCCCGTCTGATTTGATCCTCTCTCACTTGTCTGGATATAAAAACAACATTCGTTCTCTTCAAAAGATTTGTTAAGTAATTTCTCATAAGAGTGTTGGTGTCGTATCTTATAGTAAGCCAGCTTCCTCTACTTTTGTCTTTGTTGAGTTGTGGAGTCTGATTTGGGTTTCGCTGTTGAATGGGTTTTTTTTTTGCCCAAGTTGGGTGATGGGCTTTTGGTCCAAGTTGGGTGTTTGGTTATAAATACCCTGTAATTGTAAACCCTAATTATGAGAGTGAAATTCCTTGTGTTGGTGCGGCCGTGGATTAGGTCAAATTGACTGAACCACATTAAATCTCGGTGTTCATCGTTTCGTTTTATTGTCTTACAATTACTTGTGTGCGTTTGAGATCTCGATCAATATACCCCAACAACTGGTATCAGAGCAAGGTTCAAGATCGAGGAATTCCGGCGTGAACAATACTTGCGGGGGAATAGTGTTCTGGGTGAATAGTGTTCCGGCAACGAACAGTGTTCCGGCTGGTGAATAGTATTCCGGCGGGTGAATAGTGTTTCACACGACGCTGTCATTTTTCCTCATCGATTCCTTAACAAGCTTAAGGTTTTCTCAGACGAGTGGGAGCAATGACAGAAGACGGTAAAATGAAGATCGACAAGTTCGATGGAAACGATTTCGGTTTCTGGAAGATGCAGATCGAAGATTATCTGTATCAAAAGAAGTTGTACCTTCCTCTGGCGGAGAAGAAGCCGGATGCGATGGACGAGGTAGAATGGAACTTGCTAGATCGGCAAGCTCTCGGCGTTGTCAGATTGACGCTGGCGAAGAACGTTGCGTACAACATCGTGAACGAGAAGACAACGTATGGTTTGATACACGCGCTATCAAACATGTACGAGAAGTCATCTGCATCAAACAAGGTATTTCTGATTCGTCAACTGGTTAATACGAAGATGCGAGAGGGTGCGTGTGTTACAGATCATGTGAATGAGTTCAACTCTATACTATCGAGATTGACGTTAGTACAAGTTGTCTTTGATGATGAAATACAAACACTATTGTTGTTATCTTCGTTGCCTGATAGTTGGTCAGGAACGGTGACTGCAGTAGCCAGCACGTCGGGAACTACGAAATTGACGTTCAATGGAATCAGGGATTTGATTCTAAATGAGGATATTCGTAGGAGGAACTCTGGAGAAACTGCAGGTTCTCTGTTGAGTACAGATAGCAGAGGTAGAAAATCTGAGAAAGAGCAGAGTTCAGGACGTGGCAGGTCGAGGTCCAAGAAGCGAGGACAGTCCAAACCTCGCAAGGATACAATTTGCTGGAATTGTCAGAAGAAGGGGCATTTCAGAAGGCAGTGCACAGCTCCGAAGGAAATGAAGCCGGACACCTCAGTAAATATAGCACATGAAGATGTAGATGATGCACTGATTTGCTGTGTTGAGTGCCCGATTGAATCCTGGATCATGG
>LIEC01010654.1:0-27745 GCA_001925005.1 Drosera capensis
CCATCACTGTTATTCGTTACTCCCCAGATGTTTCCATGTTTGCATCTGGGGATGCCAATCGTGAAGCTGTGGTTTGGGACCGCTCCTCAAGAGAGGTATGCGAGATCTCTGCAAGATTTTGGTCATCCAGCCATTTGTTCTATGTTTCATCTGTTTATAGTGTGCCCTGATCATGTTATGCCTTTGCAGGTGAAGATTAACAATATGCTTTATCATACTGCTCGCCTGAACTGCCTCGCATGGTCACCAGACAGCGGTATGGTTGCCACTGGATCTCTGGACACCTCAGTTATCATATATGAAATTGATAAGCCAGCTTCAGCCAGAATGACCATTAAGGGAGCTCACTTGGGTGGTGTATATGGTGTGATCTTCAGTGACGAGTCTACTGTTATCAGCTCAGGGGAGGATGGATGTGTTCGGTCATGGATACTGACACAGTAGAAAAGGAAAAAGAGAACAAAGGGTTGTTTGGTTTTTGGAGTAAAACGAGAAAATAGGCGCGCTTCTTTAAGTGTTTTGGATTTTTCTAGATAGTGTGGTTTTATGCGTTTGAAGATGAGATCAAGGGACCATACCCAGAAGCTCAGATGAAGGGAAAGCTTAAACTGGTAGAAGTCATTGCCAGACATGCTTTTTATCCGACAGGTTGATTTCCTTCCCTGCAACTCACTTTTCTTGAAGTTGGTTTGATGAATCATGCATGTAGTATCATGCATCGTGAATAGTGGAACCGAATTCTCATTTCTAAGTGCATCACAAGTTTTTTCGATCTTCACTGTTTACTTGAGCAAATTCCTTGAAGCGCCTTGTGTTTCTGATGCCATAGCTTGCTAATGAAATTTGGTAAATCTAGAGCACATAATACCAGAGGATGTTGAAGACGTGTAGATATAGAGAATTATTGATTGAAAAAAAATGTCTTTGGGTTAAATGATTCTGGCAAGTTTATTTGCTAGTCTAGCTTGGATCATGGCAAATCTTATTCTTTTTTCTGAGTCATGATCACTGATTATTATCTTGTGATTTCCCTCTGTGAAACAGTTACTGTCATAAAAAGCATGGGATAATCATATTGCCACAACAAGATCTCTTGTTCAGTTGGGCATTCTCTCCGGTTATCTTCGATGGCTAGAACCTCATTTTCGGTGTGCCTCTGGTGTGGTTTTTAGTCTTTTCCCAGTGCGAGGTATATAATAATTTTGTAGAGAACGTTTTTTTTTTAACCTTTGTGAGGTTTTTGCTTAATTTTGCACGACCAATGGTCGTTTTTGTCCTTGTTCATTACATTGCTGGATGGAATTCACTATGCTGTTTTCTTGTGGACAAGTTACTGTATTACTAAACCCTGATCATCAATATTTGGTTTCTATTCTACTCTGTCAAATTTGGTGACCTGCATCTCCTCTATTTGCGATCTTGAGTAGCGTTTAATTGTTTAGTTGCTGATCAATGTCTCTGACCTATCTTTCGTATACGCAAGTGTGGTAAAATATGTCTCCGTTTCGACCCCCTTTCCACATCTTTTGCTCGCTTCCAGAATTTATACTCATCTTAGCCTCATTTAGGGGCACTGGCATCGTGTCCTTTTCTGGCGTTTCTGATGAAGACACGAAGTCAGATTTTTCCAGTGAGTGCCCCTTTTCGTTCTACGTGTGGCAAATATTGAGTCATCCATCTCCATGAAAATGCCAACGATACCGAGTTGTCACATGGTCGATTCTATCCCCGATTTTTTCACGGCAAACCCATCCCTGTGATGCGCTAATCCGCAACAACCTTCGTCAAACATCCTATGTTTTTGTTTTACTCAATGGAAGTCTTTCAAACATTATGTGTCTCGTTTTTGTGTTTCGATAAGTTAAACTAGTCACACAATCAAAACGAACAGAATTTGCAAGGCAACGCACATCCCGTGCTTTTTTCTGGACATATACTGTTCTGAGTCTCATCGTGTTCTGAATTATATATATAATATATGATGTTTAGGGATCATCCGTTTTTATAAACAACGTTATAAGATTTTATCTCACAAAGATAACTCACGCAAAATATAAAAACAGATTTATATCTTTTAACTCAAACAATATCTTTGTCAAGGTTTTCCCATTGTTTTGTCCATGTTCCTGATCCTTATCTTCTGCGATGATAGATTTCACAAATTTTTTCACAAGATTTGTTCCACCGACTCACCCATCAATCCATCCCCATTGATGGGTCTAACACCGTTAGCTTCGTACAAGGTCAAACAATCCCAGCTCAACATTTCGTCTTTGACCACCATCAACTCAAGATCTTTTTATGCTTCTCAACATCCAATCTCAGTCCTTGAACATGACACCAAGCATGGGGTGCTTGGTAATAATGTTACAAATTTTGGTTTGATTTTGATCTTAGGACACCTCTTCCCCACATAATAAATAACAACAAAAATCCCATATAACAAGAACAACTTTTGCTCCTCTTTATGTGGTTCAGTTATCCGTTTTAAATTTTAAAGTGAATCAAACTTAGCACGATGCCAAGCAATCTCATCACCGTTTTGCCAACACTTAGGAATATTGCAACGTTCGTTGGCCCTTAAAATGCAACACGCTTATGTCTAAGTCCAAACACAACGCTAATTATGTCTCGCGCACCTTTGCCTTTGCTCACAACAACGCATGCAAGTCTTTGGAACATGCCTCGTGCATTCAAGTCTTAGCACAATGTGTCATTCCTCGTAAACATTCGCTCGTTTTTGCAACGCGTCTCGCTCGTGTTCAAATCCTTACCCAACGTTTCTCGTTGACGCTCGCTCGTCCTTGCAACGCGCTCGTTCGCACTCAAGTCCTAACGCAGCGTCGTTCCTGTCTCACTAACATGACCCCGTGCTCGTAGGAACTCTCAACCGCACGTCATCCCTGCTCCGCATTAGCAAGGGTGTGACAATAGTCCTGTTTTATGCATTGAGCATAGGACGAATGCAGAAAGTGGTGAAGTGGCCATCACGGTTGACCGAAGACCGTGATGGTGCTACCTTATTTTTATGTTTCTTCGACCCTTTGAAAAAATAAGTGTTAATTGATAGGTTAGTCCTTGAGAAATCTGTGTTTTGAGTATGAGACGAAGGGTAGGATCCCGTCGATATACTATATTGAAGGGTAGATGCACAGTTGCACACGTACACAAATATGATTATATATTGTCTTTTTGATGTGTACTTACAAACGAAGGTTCTATTAGTAATATGAATGTGGTGGTTCGACTATGCAATGCAACTGCGTACTGGGATGAAACTGTACCACCACAATTCACATGCATGGAAATAGATATCCAGCTAACCAATGAGATACAGTAATACATTAGCCAGTGTTACCCATGTAATTTGTCGAGCTAAAGTTTTAGCATATGCCATATATTTATATATATATATATGGAGAGAGAGAAAAATTTAGCTAAATAGCCAATACACTCATGAAAATGATTACAAACGACATCATTGTCATGGATATTGTCACGCACTCGTGTACACTGTGCTTGTGAAATTTAGATTGATTGATGACACGTATGTTATGAAATGAGACTACAAATTTATAGACTATTTTAACCCGTTTAATCGTAAACCTTTTGATTTGAAGGATCAGAAAGTTGGCATGATTCCAACTTTGATAATCATGTTTTATATAAATAAATGATTATATGTAACGATGAATTTCTTGAAAATGGATGTTGTTTATAGTATTTTTTTTTAGTGCCTTAAGTTATTTTAACTAAAGATACTTTAGTCCCTTTAACCCCACGCCACCAGTTAGAAATAATCCGGTTATCTTGGGACAAAGGCAACAAACATAACTCTCAATCGGTTGTCAATATATGCTCAAGCTAGTTTGAAGGTGTACTCCTCGACGCTCAATCAACAAGGATGCAACAAGTAGTAGTTAGTACTCGGATAAGCACTTGGGGCACGAGTTTGATCACTCTAGCTTCACTGTTTAACTCTCGTATGAGCTTCCACAGTTGAAGCTTTTTGTAGGTTCTCTTGACGATTTATGATGCAAACATTTGATCCCCTTGAATGTTAGTTAAGTGGATTATGTTGAAAAACAAAAAGAAAAAGGAAAGGAAAGAATGATGATGATGCGGAGATCTTAGCCACACACGCATATAATCTAAAGATTCTATAGCCTGAATCTGAGTATCTTATTATACGAGAGTATCTTTTAAATTAGTGGCATGTGACTACTGCTCTATTTATTATTTTTCTAGAGTACTTAAATCTCATACAATCATGCTATAGGAATTGGGTGTCATAGATTATTAATTGGCTGTACTTTTCAGCTGAAATACTGGTTGAGTGACTTGATCGTGAGATTATGATTTATGAAAGAATATGATGCCTCACAATTAATAACCAAACCAGTTATCATTTGGGGGAAAAAAATTCGGATCTTCAGGTTTGATCATGTAAACAAGAATTGATTTAACCATAAATACTACCTCCGTCTTAAAATATAACGAAGAATTTGATCAGATATGTAATTCATATGTGTGTTGAATTTTTATGGGATTTAATGAAGAAATATCAATTTTTTTAATAATAGTTGGATGTAAATAAGATTTAAAAAAGATAATAATAAAGACAAAGAAAATAATAAATATATTATAATAAATAATAATTTTTTTCAATGTGAAAACATTTGGGACGATACGGATGTAGGGAGGAGTAATAGTTTTTCGCCTAGCTATATGGACGACATCTGGAACGAAAAAGTAGTTATCTCTTAATTGCCTCACGCTGTTGCCTTTTTCATCTTTAGGTTCAATAATCAATGCTAATCTAATCATGATTAGAAATGCAAATGCTAATCTAATCATGATTAGAAATGCAAGTTGTGGACTAAGTAAGAAAAAATTTATTAGGAACCAAGAGTAAGACCATATTCATACGAAAATAAGTAGCTATGAATTTGAAGCAAGAGCTCTCGTATACACATTTGATCATCAACTTCCGATCAGAATAAACGTCTGAAAACAATAAATTAATTTAAAAAACAAAAATAGAAATAAAAAAACAATGAATTAATACTATTTATGATCAAGCATGACCGATTTCCTTGGACATTGATCATCGATCATACACTGATGGTTAAATCTTTTAGATTCCTCTGAGAGGGGACTCGATGATCAAGCGGGCATAGAAGGCGTGATGCTCATTGTAAGTTCGAGGTTCAGATCAGGCAAGGTAGACGGATCATGATCCTCTAAGAAGCTCCCTTCATCCGCGACCTGCTCGGCTTGATCATTGATACTTCTGCTTACAATATGGTTCGGAAATGGTGAAGAATGTGTGGTGTTTTCCCTGTTCATTGTCGTATTAGTTTTGAGGTCTTGTCGCCTTTGATTTAGTCTATGATTACTCGGGTCGATCCCCGAGCTACTGAGCTTTTTTCTCAAGTGTGAGTTCCAATAATTCTTCACGTCATTGTCCGTCCTTCCCGGTAATCTTCCTGCTATAAGTGACCACCTAGGAACAATATCAATGTAAACCAATTATAACTACATTACTAGTTACGGAAAAAAAAACTTTTTAAGATAGATTGCTAGTTCCTACGTGCAACGTGATAATGCGCCCTTCGATCAAGCATCATTTCCTTGTACGTCAATTAGAGTCGCATGATTCCATGCATGTCGTTATGCACGTAACATACATCTATCGCACGGTTGCACCGTCACAGTGTCACGTGATGAAAGTTATGCATACCGGTTGCCTAGGAGAGCATGAAGTTTGATGATGAGGTCCTCTTCATCTTCTCCAAAATTGCCTCTTTTAAGATTTGGCCTCAGATAGTTTATCCATCTCAATCTACAACTCTTCCCACAACGAAGCAATCCTGATAGATAGAAAATTGATCAGAAACATACACGAATCGCTAAAATTTCCCTAGACTTGGGATGCAACAAATTTCTACTATCTCTTGCACCAAAATTGCCACAGCTGCCAAGATGAAATTTATCAAATTTGTGTGGCTGCTGCAAGAGCAACTAACATGTTACTTGGTTTACGAACTATTCCAAAATTACAAATCTTTCGGGATTTTCTTTTTGAAAAAACTAACATGCTACTTCAAAAGTCCCAAGTATTGTATAAATGAATATGATACACCAGTTAACATAATATGTATACCAGCAGCTTGAGGGATAGACCTCCAGGAGCGTTCGCCGTGCTTGCTGATATAGTCAATGAGCTTCTGATCCTCTTGCTCCGACCACGCTCCTTTGTTGTTTCCTTTCTTCTCGCAGCACGGCTTCCTCATCGATCGATCAACCTCTCTTGTAGTTAACTCGTTACGACGTGTATGTATTTTTTGACAAATACGCTTCTCGTATGTTTAAATCTATGATCAGCTGAGCAAACAATGGCCTAATCGATCAGTCGTAAAACTTTCTATGCTATCTAGTGATACATACTAGTACTATTTGAGATATAGGAGAAGAAAGGAAAACAGAGCGAGTGTAAAAAAGTGGGTTATAGTTGGACGGCAAGTGAGTTGACTTGGCCTCATGGACTGGTCGTTTGAGGCATGCATGCATGTCTTAATTTCCCTCCATATGTATACCTATCGATCGAGTTTGTATTGGTGCTGTAGCAGCCAGTTTCCGAGTGCGACAGAGTAACTCTGATAACAAGTGATTGGTTCTGAAACTCAAAGAAATCCTTAAAAATTCGGAATCAGTCACTTATTTCTTTAAAATTGGTTCAATGTGAGATACAAACCAATTACAATCGCCATTCATTATCCTTGCATGCATATAGTGACAATCTCTCTTAAATTTTGAGGATTTTCAAAAAAAAAATTCTATGAATACACTCTATACACCAAATTTACAGCTCGTTCGTTAGCAATCCCTTTTATAAACCTTGTGTTCAGCAGTCAGAGACTCGACACTTCTACATCCAGGATTGATATTGGAAGGTCTCATCAAAATATAGTTGGTCAAGCTGATCCTTATTTTTAATAAGAATGTATGAAAAGGGTCAAGAAAAAGAAGTACTAGCATGCACGAAGCACCAACCATGAGTGATGAGTTTTGCGGGTAAGGTCGCCACCCATGAGTTTTGGTTCTGTTCTTTTTGTGGAAAACAACGTTACACGAGAAGAGAATAAATCGGAACATTAGATACAGAGAACAGAATGACTGACAGCATCTGTACTATACAATGGGTTGCGTAGGGTTTGAACCTTATTCCAGAATAATGAATAAAAGAAAACAGAGAAAAATATAATGTACAGTTACTTTTATGTTTTGTACCGGGGTGAGGAAAAGAAAACAGAGAAGAAAATAGTAGGATAAATTAATATGATATAAAATAAGTAAATGATATGGATGTTTTGATAATTTTATAGAAATTTTTTATATAGAAATATTGCAAATATTACGGGACATCTAAATTCGACAAGTATTGTACTTTTCATGGGACGTAATGTCTTTGCATCTCAGATAAATTACGATATATTGACTTAATACGATTATTAATAAATATGTTGATTTTAAGGAGTTTTATAACTTTATCTATGTGAGAAGATGAAAGAAATTGTGAATGGGTGGAGAAAAAATCGTACTTGAGTGGAGATAGAAAATTTGATTTGATAGGAGTAGAAAATAAACGTAATTTGGATATTTATCCCTAAAAAATTATCAATTTAAAAAATATTATAATTTATATATGATATTTATTTTTAATAATATGTCATAAATTATCTAAGACAGAAAAAATATTAAATAAATGCTTGTCCAGGAATTTTTTAATGCGAGCTAAGACCATTTGCAACGATTTCCATCTCTACCCTTATTATAGTGGAGTAAATGTTAATCTCTCATTTGCATAATACATAAAACAATATTTTTCTATTTGTGTTATCCATATAATTTTACAACGTTTTCTATTTTAGTTAATTTTTAATCTAAAATTTATAAAATCAATCATGTTTTATTGTATCAAATTAAATGATTGTATCTATATTTCCATGGAGCTGAGCCGATAGAGTATATATTTCCATGGAGCTAGCAAGACATAGTCTTCTTCCTCTTCCTGTGAACTTGAATTTCAACAATTCAATCAACAAGTCAGCCGCAGGGTATTGGCATGGGAAAGATCAGCTTCTAGAATTGGACTGAACTTTGACTTGAACAGCATATCCAAATTTTCAATATAGATATGTGCATGGTCTTCTGCAAAAAGTATGTTAACCTCTTGTAAGATGTGATGCGCGCATATAATCTTCTAGAAGAAGTGCAAGGATCATTTCTCAGAGTCGAATCAACATGATCAAGCCAAAGTCTCTAGAAGCGAGCTAACTAGCTAGTCAACAAGAACTACAGTTAGAAAACATGATAAGTAGCTGACCAGTCATGCAATTTGTTTTTTTGTTTTTTTTTTTGGGAGAATTCAAAGTGGCCAAGTATCTCTAAGATGCGAATTCTAGACCTGAAACGCAACCAGTTTCTAATGTTGTTTCATTAATTTCGCAAACAAACTAGTCCTGAGCGTTACATATTTATAACGTGAATTTGAAATCTGACCATCAAGAATATTAACCTTGCTATGTCACCGTCATGAGTATATTGTCCTTCAGATTTGGTGATCAGGTCCAATCCTAGCTATAAGCAAATCAAGGGAGAGGCTAAGCAAGTGCAAAAATGAAATAGTAGGCGACGAGCATGTGATTCACATGTTTTTGCCGTCGCATTAGCATAAAAAAATTTCTGCGGGGAGAAAGAAAGATGGGAAGGTGAGGCAAATTTAATTCTAGCCATTTTTCCTATTTCATTAAATGGCTAGCCAAAACAGATAAGCATAGTGTGACGGGCACCTAGCTACTAGTGGCAATTATTGATTACATATCGTGCGTTGTGGCATGCATCAACTAGTAAAACAGTAAACACCTTAACAGCAATTTATTACTCGTATACAAGAAATATTTGCAACGAACATAACAACAAATAATTATCAGTTTTTTCTAAGTCCAGAATTTATGAGGAGGTGTTTTTTAAAATCAAAAAAATGAAAGATTCGATATTTTTTTAAAACGTCATGAAACAATATCTACTTGGAGTGAGGACTGGTAGACATAATCGTGAGTTCGTGGAGATGAGAATCAGTTTAACCTCTTCTGCAGACACAAATTAGTTCAACCATCCCTTCCTGGAACTGAATGGAACTCTAAAAATTCGAATCAACCGCAAATGACTCAACTGAAACCAATGCATAGAAGCTACAAATGACTCCAGCATCTCATGCATGCACTGAACATTAAACATCTCATGCTGTGACAGACTTTTCATCCAACATAACACTGAGCCAGTGACCATAGTTCCTAATAACACCAGTGACCCTAGCTGTCGTTCAGCCTCGTGTATATACAATGTGTTGAGAATATGTATGAGTATGTTTACCCACATCGACCGTGAAGAAAAAAAAAGAATAAAATATATATATAAATAACTTATAACCCATCAGCTTAACCTTTTTGGGTTAAGGTTAAAATCAGTTCACATGTTTACCCTTCTGAGACTATCCAAAGTCGCAATAACAACCTGGATGCAGAACACGAGCATATGTATACAGCTTTTAGGACTCAAGGTCATGAGCCCGTACATGAAGGAATCGGCCAGCTTGTACCTAATCATGTTCCAAAAGAGAAATCATCATCAGTACAACTAAAATGGTCCTTGACGAACAGCCAAAATCTGCGGCTAAAATCAAAAGATATGTTGCCAAACCACGCTTAGAAACAGATTGATCACTGATTAAGGTTGTGGCGAAAACCCTTGACGCTAAGTAGTTTAACGAGTACATATCAATCGCCTACTTAGCTACATCCCCTCCATATGTTGTCAATTAGCTACAGATTAGGATCTGAATCAGGTAAAGGCAATGTTTTTAGCAAAATTGGCTACACCGCAATTAGTTGGAGCGATAGCAGAGTTCTAGAGAAAGGGTTGTACTTATAAGTAGCAAGGCTAAAGTTGTAGACGTTGTTATTATTAGTTAAGTAAATTGGACAAAAGTACCCAATGCAAATTTTTCTTAAGTTTTGATATCCATTTCGATTTTACAGTTCACACATCCATTCATTGTTTGTAGTTCACAGACCTTTTATTTATGGTTCATAGATTCCTTATTTGTAATTCATATATCGAAATGAGTATAAAAATATAAAAAAAACTAACATTGGATATTTTTAACCAATTCAGCCTTATTAGTCAGAGGGAGGGATTCCTAAGAAAATGGAGGAATTCCTAAGATAATGCACAAGCCAATCAGGTGCATGGATAATCGATATCTTAGCAAAATAAGTCTGCTTATGTTGTTAATCTGCTTATGTTGTTAATCGATATCTTATGTTGTTGATAATCGATCCCTGCCTCCCACATTATTGTCAACTATGTGGATTTTATATATAACACTTGGTATGGATTGGATAAGTGATGTCCACATTTCATGCTCCAAATGAGACTGTGTATGAGGAAAAGTGAAGATATACATTAGTAGTTTAAAGGCACTGAAGCAGAATTCGAGTGAATACATACAAGTTAGAATAGTTAGATTCGAGTGAATCCCATCCTGAGGTTTTCAGCCCAATAGTTTTCCAAGGAATTAGATTCACGACCACTCTATGTTCAATACAGAAAAAGATGGCAAGTTTCTAGCTTCGGAAGCTTCATCAAGAAAAGATGTGAAAGAAACATTGTCTTTTCGCCTAACTTAGACTAGAATAGTTGCTTTAAAAGCACTGAAGCAGAATTCGAGTGGATACATACAAGTTAGAATAGTTAGATTCAAGTGAATCCCATCCTGAGGTTTTCAGCTGAAGAGTTTTCCAAGGAATTAGATTCACGACGACTCTATGTTCAATACAGAAAAAGATGGCAACTTTCTAGCTTCGGAAGCTTCATCAAGAAAAGATGTGAAAGAAACATTGTCTTTTCGCCTAACATTTCAGCCACATTTCATCACTCATAAGTTCCCAGAGTACCACAAGCAAAGCAACATAAACCATGAAAGCTATGTTGCGTATCACTATCTCTGTAAATCAAGGTAGCGAGAATGCCTCATGCTGGCGATTTCTGCGAATGAAGTCAATCTGATCGCACCATTTCCATTCTCTCAGGCATCCAATAGTACCATAGGCTACCTTGTTACTCTAAATCAATTATTACTAAAAATCCCAACCCAAATGCCCTGCAATGATTTCTACTTACCAATTGTCAGAAGAGTTTCACATATATATCTCGCAAACAAAGATGACTTTCCATTAAGAATTAATTAATCCTGTAACATAAACATCCTTGGCCCTTCCCAATAGTGTTTCATCAATACGGCAAATTCATCCTCTAGAGTTTTAAAATCTCAAACTCATTCCATATTTAACCAATTATCCACACAACGAACATTCAATTCAATGGCAATACATGAATATATGAATCGAAGGGGGAAGAAAGTTGCTTCGAAATGCTTCAAATCATTCAAATGAATCGAAGGGGAACCATGAAGTTCTCAGTTCAAGGGTGGTTTTGTGCTGGTTCAATCATATGCCTGATACCACCGCATGCAGCGGCGGAGTCGGACAGCGATGGAAACCCCAGACGGCACTGCAGGGCCGCCGGGATTTTTTTCTTTCGCTTCTGCGGCAGTACTCCCTTCCCCAGTCTCAAAACAAAACCATCGAAACAATTTTCTTAATTTAATCATTTCAAAAAAATTAATTTTAATTATATATATCAATTTGAATCGATATGACATTTTATATATGAGTTGAATTTTGATTGATTTGTTTATAAAATTAATTATTTTATGATAATAGTGGGATTCTATATAACAGAATATATTGTAACGATTTGATATTTTTTATGATACAATGGAAAAAAAAAGTGTTGCATTATATAAGGAACGGAGAGAATACAATATTATCATAAATGAAACATTTTTATCTAAATTTATTCAATTATTCTCATTATTCACTTTATGTTAATTCATTACACCTCATTGACATTTTTCTCGCTCCTTCCTTTCCACTAACATACAACGGATGAAGAAGTCATTTGTATCAAATTCAATCTATTTTTCTTACTCTCTCCGTCCCATATAGTTTACAATATGTATATATTTTATATTATTATATATATATAAATATAAGTTTTATTTTCATATCAAATCGCATCTCCTCTGATCGTCCCATAACATATAGGTTGAAGTACGTAAGTAACACAACCATTTACGTTTTTCGATAAATTTATAAAAAAAAATACATTTGATCGTCATTATATCCGTGCCAAACTTTATATCGATACGTATGCAAAATCAAAATATTGTAAACTATATGTAACGAAGGGAGTAATAAACATACATGGTCAATGTGTTTATATTTTTGGGGCGGGGACGGTACATGTTTATAAATTTATCATGAAACTAAAATAATTATTTGAGATAGACTCTTTAACCACTTGTGTATAAGTGAAATTATCAAATACTATTTGATATATTAAAAATTTTTATATTGATACATATTGAATAATACATAATACGGATATGCATCAAACTTTGTGAGAGAGAAAATATTATTCCCTCTGTTCGATAAAAAACGCAATATTTATCATGCTGACAATAAAATTCATAGCAAAGATTGTTTTTCATAAAATTATAGTAAAACAACAAAGATAGTTTTAGTTACATGCTATATCTTTTTGTCAAAATAAAATCTATATCATATTATTTAGTGATAAATAATAACACATCAAAATACGTGATGAATTGTTCAGTGATGCACCTTTTGGGATGGAGAAAATATATAATTCATCAATAAAAAGTTAGATTATATTTTATTGACAATTAACGTGCATAAAGATGATAACAATTACGAGAGAGGTTAAGAATTGTTTATATTTATAAACATGTCAGTATCAATAAACTTTATTATCAAATTAAGTTTACCTATATAATTCGTCGTAATTTAAAAGGTTCTAACTTCTAACCATGCGAATAACGTTAGGCTCCATAGCTATGCAGCATGTTGTGTATTGGAATATCAATTGGGGTGGAATTAGTCAATAACATAGTTTTCGACATACTGAATATAATTAACCGAAAGAAAACGAACTGATGCTACCACATGCCATCATTAAAACATCAATTAATTAGAACATGTCCCTCAGATTTCACTGATCAATCTTCCTAAAACAATGTCGTTATGATACATCAAGAAAATGAAAACTTCCATGAAATAATACATTTTTTAATTTTATATTAAATATAATATTTTTTATCGTTCTAAAATATATACAATATTTATTTTATTTTAATATTTAAAATTAAATTTATATTAAATAAAACACATTATCTCATCATATCCTATTAATTTCTCTCATATTCTGTCAGATACTTTCACTATAAAAAAAATATAATATATTAATCAAATTTAATTTTTATATAAAAATCCATACCAAATTAAATTATTATATATAATTCAAAATATAAAGAATATCTGACAAATTAGGCAAAGGTACTGGTCATAGCATCATTTTCGGCCGACTTGTAACGTTAAATAAAATCAAATGGGAATTTGATTTTTATAATGATAGATGAATCATGAAAGTGGGGAGAAAACAGTTGGATGAATTCGCGTTTTTGTGCTGTGACCCACTCATCACATTCATCCCCCACTATTGCAAGAGAATATCAAAATCCTATACGTCTGTCACATTATTCCATTTTCAACTTGTTCTCTGCCTCACATAATTACGAAAACATATGATTGATTTAAAATAAATTAAAATTCTGTTTCAAAGAACCATGTTATAAAAATTTTCTAGGAATCTTTTTTGATATAAAATAATTTTTATGAGTACGGATCATAATTACTTCATCCGTCATAAAAAAAAATATAACACTTATTAAATTAAAATATTCTAATTTAAATTATCTTATCAGATCAATCCGTTGTAATTCTTTGGGGACAAAGATAGTATAAGATATAGGTTCATTCTCTTTCAAAATACTCTTTCTGTCACATTCAAATTATATCGATTTTATCTGATACGATTATTTATGAGTGTGTTGAATTAATAAGGAATAATAATTTTGTCTTTGTGAGTATGTAAGATAAAGAAATGATGAAAAAAAAGAGAAATAATAGTGAGTGAGTTGATATGATATGAAGTAGAGATTTTTTGATATTTTTGTGTGAAAAATATTGTTAAATATAGAAATATTATAATTTGAATGAGACATCCAAAAAAAATGTTATGATTTGAATGGGATAAATAGAATAATTTTTTATACTCTCTTCGTCTCGTGAAAATTATAACACTTTGACTCATATCGAAAATTAATGTTTGTTGAATTTGTATTGAATAATATTAAAAAGAAGATTTATTGTATCGAAAATTAATGTTTGTTGAATTTATATTGAATAATATTAAAAAGATGATTTATTATAACAAGTGTGAGAGGAGTTAATGGATGTAACTGATTTGATGTTATCCTTATCAAAATAGAAAACGTCATAATTTTTATGAGATATACAAATGAGACAAGTGTTATAATTTTTATAGAATGGATGGAGTAATATTGAAGTGAAAATATAGATTAAAAAGAAATCTCATGAGTTTAAAAGGACTGTAACATGAATATATATGATTGAACGAAGGATATACATGGTTTTGAATTTAATCTTACTCCTTCGATTCTTTTTTTCAAACTGTAACGATACACTAGCTTGGACGTAGGAGCATGAATTGTTTTTCATTAGCGAAACCCTGACATTGTCTATAGATTAGAGAAGATTAGGATTATGAACGAATTTGGGTTGATAGAAGAAAGATCTCGCATAATTCATGCATTAGTCAGACAAATCTCAATTTCATAAATACAAAAACAAATTAATATCTTGAACTACATGTTGTTCAACTACAGTATATTTCAGGGCTATTCGGACTATGAGATGTGCATCCCATGATTTATAGACCTGCTCAAAATACTATTCGTTCAGTATAATGTCTAGCTTGATGACGAAGCGTTAGCCAAATGATATTCCCTCCCTCTCATTAAAATTATAATATTTATTTTATTTGAGTGTTTTATAAAAATTACAATATTTTTTAATTTTATAAAAAAAAAACATCAAATCAACTACAATATATCTACTAAATCCTCTCATAATTGTTACAATCAATTATTTTTTTTAATACTATTCACTACGAATTCAACATATACATACATTTTCAATCCACATCAAACCGTTATAATTTTCACATGAACGAGATAACTTATCTTTTTTAGGTTGTGCATATTACGACCAATGTTTTAAGAGACAAAATCATTATCAAATTTGAAATGAGGTTGTACTTGTAAGTTGCTAGCGCGAAAAGAGTTTCTCTCTTTAATTTGACGAGCGTGGAAACTAATAGAAAGACAATAGTATATGCTACAAGAACAAAAGACATAAATAAAAGAGAGGGATTTTTATGAGAGAAAATTTGAAAATCATGAATAAAACCCATGATCCTAAGAATAAATTCAATCATGAGATATATGTGATAGTATAATTATATTTTGATATTAAATTATAAAAATAAGACTTCAATCATGAGTTAAAATTAATATCAAAATAAAATTGAACTAAACTTAATTTCAAATCCGACACCAAATATAAATATAGCTATAATTATCATGTCATTAATTTTATTTATATTTTCAATTATCTATATTTAAGATTGATATGTTAGTAGGTTAGTATAGGAATCAAAATAAGAAACTGAAAATGAAATATAGTATGCAATAAACAAAACAGAATAGTATATGTCGATGAAGTTGAGACAAGGGTGAACCCTTTGTCTTTAAGACGTTATCGTCCCGTTATTGGTGCTCACGAATCTATGACGATCGCGTTCCAAATACAACATTTTAACATCCATAAACGCAACACGACGACTAGAGAAAGACCGTATCGATTAATTCCTGGAACCCAACAATCCAAGGCACTACAACCAGAATGTGTTTGATGCATTTCTGAAAATACGACGTAGGGGAAAAGAGGAAGTTCGAAGAAGAGGAAATGGAATTATATCTAAAAAACAGTCCAAGACACTGTTTATATAGACAAAACAGAAGGGCACATCAGCAACACGTGTCGTCCAGTCAATGGACTACAAGTCCAACCGTTGGTGACTACGATAACCACCTTCAATGGATAGTCAACAATCCAACGTTCGATGGTCCAAAAAAATAAACTTTAGTATATAATATTTTAATGGATCCGAACGCATGCCAGATCGAACCGAACTGACACGCGCGTATGTGTTTGAGCCTCACCTTTACTCTCTCCCTCATACAAAATTGAGTATCACCTTTAGTCTCTTCCTCACACAAAATTGGATATCTCTTGGATCCCCAAGATCGACCGAACCGGACTGACACGTGCGTGTGTGTTTGAACCTCACCTAGACTCTCCCCCTCATACAAAATTGGGTATTTTTTGGGATAAGTTACATTATGACATACAATAATTTCAATGTGGGTAAGCTATACCACATGAATATTTTCCTCTTCACATGAGCTATTTTAAGCATTGATTTGTCATTCATCCGAAATCGATTTTGAGAAGTTTAACATACTACGATCATCTATTTTGAACGTAATTTCCAACGAACCTAATATCGTCCCAATTCGATGATTTGAACTAGTTCAAAAACATGGTCAAACCGGACCAATTTCCAACATGATTAATTCATCATTGGAAACACAATTGAGTTTGAATTGATCCCATTTTTATTCTAAAATATAACCAAATATTAATAAAACGGTTATATAATTGATGTCAAAATCATTTTATAGGGTCAAATTATAACAATAGTTATTCCTATTTTAATTTTATGGTTGGACTTGTTGTAGGAAACTCTCATAAGTATAGATTTATGAAGGAACTCAATTAACTGTTATATTGTGCATGCGATTATTTATGAAACACTCTATGCTACTATTCGTGATTCGAGCTCAAAGCACATGAAAAAACTTTCAATAACCATGCACAACCTAAAAACCCATCTAGGTTTGGGGAAGCTGCCGTGAAATCCCTACCCGGCCATTGTTTGATCAATAAGATATGCGCCCATCAGGAATGAAATCCAAATAATTATCTGCGTTGAAGTCATGGAATAAAAACATTAAAATAATCGATAATCTTAATATAAAATAATTATAAACTCAATCTAAAATTATATGCTATAAAAACTAGTTAAATTGAATTAATTATGAATCGTTCATCCGACAAGTAGATAACATTGTACGTTACTTATGTTAAACGAGTCAACACTGTATGTAACAATTCCGGACGGTGTACGAGTTACTACAGGAAAGGCAGCGGGGATTCCCCTCTTGGTTTTTTTCCTCCTCCAGTCAGTCCCCTTTGTTTGACGCTCTCCATACTCTCGTCTGGATCCCAATCCCAACTCAGCTGACAACAACACAGAAACCCAAAACACCAAAAGCAATTCTGAAACAAAACCATCCCATGTGCTTCCCTTTCCTCTTTCCCCCACCTTCCCCCTGAAACCCAAGTAAACCCCACATAAAAAAAATCGAATAAAAAACATCCAATCTTGGGTTTTCCTTTTTTTTCCACCTCGCCGGAGAATAATGTCCGCCGCCACCGTCATCGGATCCGGAGCAGCGGAAACGGGAGACGCGGTGGCGGAGTCACTCCACGATTTAATCGAGGAAGTGGTGGCGATTTCGGGTGCGGGCAATTTCAGGGATTTGTTTAAAAAGGACTGCACCGATCTCTGCCGTCGGATTTCGTTGTTGGCTCACCTGGTGGACGACATCAGAGACTTCAGGGCTAGGAGGGACGATGATGATGACGCCGGTGTGGGTTCGTCTTCGTCTCCGTTGTCGGAGTTGCTGTTTGCTTTGCAGAATGCGAAGAGGCTGCTGCTTGTTGCTGGCAATTTCGAGTCCGGCGAGGTCAGTGGGTGTTTGATTTTGTGGGATTTTGGGGTGATGGGTTGATTGGATCTGGTTTGAATTGGGTACTCTTTTGGGTTTTGGGGGTGAATTTTGTGGGTTTTTTTTATGGGTCGATTTTGGTGCGGAAAAGGTTTAGATTTTTTTTGCTTTTTTGAGGAGTACAAAATTTCACTCATTATTGGATTGAATTGTGAATGTATTTTTCGTTTTTGGGTTCTTATGGTATAGTTTGTAATATCTATGATTGAATTCTGATTTCAGCTCAAATAATTTATTTTACTGAGTGAATATGGCCTGGGTTCAAGAATTGAACTTTTGAGCAAAACATATGGACAGGATTGTCTCATGGAATGGAATGAATCTCTGATTTGATTATCTGTGAGATATGATTAGCTTGTAATTTGTGTTTTGTGTCTGTTGAGTTTAGGAAACCAAATATGGATGGGGTGAAACTGAATTTGTTGGATTTGAAGGGGATATCTCACCAAGGGCTTCTGCTTTTCATGGGTTCAATTTGCGTATGCATTTGCTAAAACTAGTAAGGTGCTTTTGTGATAAGGAATTGGATCCTTAATAAAAGAAAAAGATTCAGCTTTGGTTGTTGGTCTTTGGTGGATCGTGGATATTTTCTTATTCTAGTGAGGCTTGTGGATCTTGATTATTCTTTTCTGGCAACTGGGGTGATATATAAGCATGTCGCGGTAAAATTTGGACAATTTATTATCTGATCGTCGCTGTAACTCAATGGCATGAGAGGAGTTCGTATTCTTAGCGACCAATGATATTTGGTGTGTAGTTTCTCATCATCTATCGTAGTCGAACTGATCTGCGCTCTTGTGTGAAATATGGCTGTAATTAGATGTGTTTTCGCTTCAGCAATATGCGAAACACGATTTTATTGGCTTATGCAAGATTTTGATAATCTTTCATGCAAATTTCGACTGTTTATCTGATCTCTTCTTGTTTGTTTCTTCAGGATGGAGCTGCCAAAAAAATCGCTTTCAAATTTCAGTGTGTGACTTGGAAATTGGAGAAAGCTTTGTGCAACATACCATTTGAAGAATTGGGCATCTCTGAGGAAGTGCAAGAGCAGGTACGACATGAAAATCTTCCATGTGTAATCTTGACTTATGAATGATGATCAAACGTATATTCTTACATTCATTTTCTTCACTAGGTTGAACTGGTGAGGGCACAACTGAGAAGAGCGACAAAAAGATATGGTCCAACAAATTCAGGTGTACTAGCGCGTGCATCATCTCAGCCACTTCTGGATAAAGAACTCGACGTGCTACAAGTCGGTACCAGGATGGGAAGCCTGCATATCGATAATATAGGCAACGTTGATCATGTGTCTAAAGCAAAGACCAGCAATGCCGTTTCAGGTGACTCCTCTAGGAGCCACAGCTCTGATTCTGTATCTACTGGAGCAGAACGAGTTGAAAGTTCCTCTTCAGCATCTGACTATGGTTCATTCAAGAATACAAATAGTGACATGAATGGGGATGCTAAGTCGGCTAGGAAGAGTGACGATGAATCTAAGAAACTGGATTCTGTGGTTATCCCAGAAGATTTTCTTTATCCAATTTCTCTTGAAATCATGAGGGATCCCGTTATTGTAGCCACAGGGCAGGTAATTTAGCTGTCTATCTATCTTGTTTTTGATTAAAGCATGAGCTTGTATCTTTCATTTAACTGTAGTTTGCGGAGTTTTTTTTCTTGAGAATAGAAACCTTGTGTTTTAATATTATTTCCAAATTCCTTGTAATTCATTTTTGACATATGTACTATTAATGGTTATACCTCATTGCCATTACCTAAAACCATGTGAATGAATTTATGATAGTTTCTCATCTGATTTAGCATTTCCATTTTGTTGCAGACGTATGAGCGATCCTATATTCAAAGATGGATCGACGCTGGGAATGTGGCATGCCCGAAAACTCAGCAGAAGCTGGAAAATTTCACTCTAACAACAAACTATGTCTTGAGAAGCCTGATTTCTCAATGGTGTGCAAATCACAACATTGAGCAGCCATCCGCTATTGTAACGGGGAAATTAAAGAAGAGTGACGGATCATTCCGTGATGTGAGTGGGGATATAGCGGCAATCCAACTACTTGTCCAGAAACTTTCTGGCAGGTCAGTAGAGGGCCGTCAATCCGCGGTGAGGGAACTCCGGTCTCTCTCCAAGAGAAGCACAGACAACAGGATCCTAATTGCGGAAGCAGGCGCTATTCCTGTTCTGGTCAACCTATTAACGACTGATGACACACTAATACAAGAGAATGCGGTCACGTCCATTCTCAACCTCTCCATATACGAAAACAACAAGGGGCTTATCATGCTCGCTGGGGCATTCCCTTCCATTGTCCAAGTCCTCAGAAACGGGAGCATGGAAGCCAGGGAGAACGCAGCAGCGACCCTTTTTAGCCTGTCGCTAGCTGACGAGAACAAGATAATAATCGGGGCATCAGGAGCCATACCTGCATTGGTAGAGTTGCTCCAAGACGGTAGCCGACGAGGGAAAAAGGACGCTGCCACAGCCTTGTTCAATCTTTGCATATATCAGGGAAATAAGGGCAGGGCCGTGAGATCTGGGATCATAACAGCATTGTTGAAGATGCTTACAGAATCGAGTGGCTCCATGGTAGATGAAGCCTTGACTCTACTTTCGGTCCTTGCCGGGCATCAAGAGGCCAAGGTGGCCGTAGTCAAGGCCGGGACATTACCTGTTCTTATTGATCTTATGAGAACAGGCTTGCCGAGGAACAAGGAGAACGCGGCTGCCATTTTACTAGCCTTGTGCAAGAGAGATACGGAGAACCTCGCCTCTCTAGGGAGGCTGGGTGCTGGCGTTCCCTTGATGGAGCTCGCCAAGAGCGGGACAGAGAGGGCACAAAGGAAGGCCACTTCATTGTTGGAGCTGCTGCGAAAGAAGCAGCAGCTCTAGCCACTGATTCTCACTGCGGTTTCTTTTCTTCTTTTATTCATGATCTAGCGCGATATTTTATTGTTGCTTCTTTGATCATCATTGGACATTATTATACTTCATGGGGTGCGAAAGTTGTTGTGTTCTAAGCGTGAGACTCGAAATTGTTTCTCATAGCTATGTATTCATGTATTTGTATCGTTACCTGTGTGTGAGCAAAGGGTTCTGTTGTATCTTGTTTTCCGTAATGAAAGTTATAGTGCTTTTTTGTTTACATATTGTCTGAGGCATCACAGATTGTCTTTGTAGCGAAGGGTGAGTATTTGTGAATTCATTCCGATCGCATGATACGCTACATAACTGTGTAGATTTCTTTGTTGGGATCGCATTCTGATAAAGGTGTGTTGTAAAACGTCTGATAGTGATAAGATGATTTGTTCAAGTTTAAAAAACCATTCTCCCTAACCAAGTGATTTGTTCAAAATTGACACTATTGAAGGGCTTTAGGGAACATTTTCTTCGTTGTGTAACAAAAATAAAACTATGTAAATCTCATTGTATCCTGTATTTGATGAGATTATATAGATATATTGTTTTCTTTATGAAAACCATATTACATAGTGGTGTGTGGAGTAACAATCCGGTCCGTTGGCCCGTCCCGGCCCTTTTGACTTCGACTTCGACTTCGACTGGGCCAGGTCAGCCCGGTCTTTTCGATAGACCTGGACTTGGGCCTTGATTCTACAGATAAAAGTCCGGCCCGGCCCATTGGATAGGGCTACCCGACCCAATTGACTATGCTTTTAGGCCTAAGCAGTAAAAATCCCTACCTAACTCCCTAACCCCTAAACCCCATATCTATACCCTAACCCTTGACATTAAAAAACCCTATTCCTTAACCCAATACCATAACCCTAAAACATAGCCTTAAACATTGAAAAACCTATTTGAATAAATTTTGTCAACACATGTAAACTCTAATTATTCTGAATTTATGTTTTCTCTTGAATTTTTTTTTATTCTTTTTGGTTTTGTATCTTTTGCTTGATATTGTCCGACGAACATGAAGTTATTTCTTATAATTTTACTTCCTTTACAAATTCAGGGTTTTAACATTTTATTTCTTGAAGTAGGCATGATATATCTTAATGCTCGATATTTTATTTTTTGGGCAAAAATCTTTGATAAATTTTGAGAACATCATTGGTGATAATTGAAAAACCATTGAAGATTTCTGAAAAATCATCTACGGCATAGAAAATATCAAAAATCTTCGATAATTTTTTAGGAAACTAGTGACGATTATTGAAAAACTATTGACCTTTTTGAAAAGCCGTAAGACGATTTCGAAAAAAAATAATTTTTTTAATATATAATTTTGGAGAAAATTATTGATGATTATTGAAAAACTGTTGATAGTTTCCAAAAATGTCAAACAAAATACATAATTAAAATTCAAATAGTTGGGTTAGGGCCACACCGAGGTGATCTTTCGGTCCTTTGGATAAAGGGCTGGGTTCGAGCCGGACCTTGATTCTTGGGCAAAAAGCCCTCTCAGGCCGGGCTCTTCAAATCCTTAGAAGAATGCGCAATCCCTTCATTTTTATAGAAATTGATGAACAAAACTTAGGAGTATTACCTATGATGTTGTTAGTGTGCTTAGATTCAAAATTAGATAGGTATCTGTAGTCTATGTTAGATGTTGGATATCAGACGGCGACAGATGGAAAGCATCGTGTGGGCCACCAGATGCAAAGTACTGCAAAAAATTTCAACTAAGCAACTAAGACATGCGTGTGCAACAAAAAATCTGAAAATTTTTCAGGATTTAGGATTGAACTTGCAAGCGATGACCAACACATTAATGCATGGATTGCATCAGATATAGGTATAGACGAGGTTATAGGAGTGACTGGGTGCAGACGAGGTCTCAAAGGTATTGAGTGCAGATTGAGTGGCAGCAGACTGAAGTGCAGCAGAGATGATTGTTAAGGTTGGGTCAGAGGTTTGAGGATCAATTTGAGATTTAGAATGACAGTACGAGAATCTGAAAAAGGTGAGCTGTCAAGATCAGTGAAGTTTCACATGTGACCAACTGTCACCATCAGATCAAGTACACAAGTCACATGTTCATTCCTTCAACCTATAAAAGGGGATCAAAGAGCTCAAAGAACTGTAGCTTTTGAATAAGAGATTGAATATACAAGTGTGCAAAAACAATCCAAATTCAAAACTGTTCAAGTGAGCTGAATTGAACAGGAACAAGAGGGTTCACTAGTGTGCCCTGAAGAATAGAAGCTGTAACAAAGTCCAGTGAAGGATTTGTGCAAGGATCTAGGTTTTGCGCCTTTGAGAAGTTAGCTATCTTGTAAAGAGGTTGTCTTCTAATTAAAAAAATAAGAAGATAGTAAACTCATCTCTTGAATTGGCTAAAGTGGTCAGCAATAAAATACTAGACTAAGCTCTCGGTTATCAGTTGATAACGAATGTCTAAACCAGTATAAAATTCTGTGTTCTCTATTTGCTTTTCATTATTATGAGTTATAAGAACTGTTGGGAATCAATCATAACAGCAAATAGAGACAAACTCTCTAAATTTGAGTTTCTACTACAGACCACTTCGATAGTCTGTAAAGAACATCAGTGTGTTGAATTAATAAATTTGGGCCATAAGAGCAAATCCAATGGTGTAAGGTATATTTGCATATCAATAGTTATAATTTGAATATGAATAATATCAAAATATTAAAATTTAGCAATGTCTCTCCAATGATAAAATGTCAAATTTTAGCATTGTTAATTTTTTTACTATTTTTTATCAATTATATCAAATACATTATCATTTCCTTCCACTTTTTAATTTGATTTTTACATCAAATTGATGATGTGTATAATTTTTTCTCATCAACGTCCATAAAAAAAATCTTTTTTTTCAGGAACTGAGTTTCATTTATTGAAGAAATCGCTTTCTCAAAAAACGGATTTTAATCAATTTTTGTGATTTCTTTTCCATGTAAACAGAACTCGCTTCCTCAAGACGATTTATGTAAAACAAAAATCATTTTTCCAAGGAACGATTTCTTATGCAATGATAAAGTCTTATGAGGAAAATGAGTTCTGTTTTAAAAGACAATGACACATTTCCATTGCTATATTTAACATGCAATATAGTCAAAGCTAAAATATAACAAGCAAAACTCATCCCATTGAAGTGTAATTTTATGAGCAAAATGTTATATTATGACTATCTATCTAAATAACAAATCCATTCGACTAGCGCAGAAACCACTCCAACCAATTGGTTTCACAAGACACACAGCAGCATGTCATAACATAAAGATGCAAACACCAGAGAGATTACAACTTGATTTATGAATAAGCATATACCATCTACATGCAGCGGATAGTCTCGAGCAAGAGATATATATCAGTTCCCAGATACACAACCTCAAAACTACAAACCAATTCCCGCCATGGTTCAATGCTGCTCGGCGAAGAGCAGAAAAAGCCCAGCAAGAATAACCATGCCAACTATATACAACACCCGGGCGCTAGCTCTGAAAAGAAGCTCTTGTAGCTACTGTATTCGCCATGTACAACCAAAAATACTTGAACATGGCTTTCTTCATCAGAGCCTTCTTGGCTGAACTGTGGCGCCGTTGCTAAAGAATGAAAAAAAGAAGTGATCTCTGAAGGGAATCCCCTCTTCCTCGTATGATATCTATTGCGAAAAATGGAACTCTCTCAAGATGACCACTGATCAGGCACGGTGAGAAAGTACGTAGTCATTGCTTTTCGGAACCGTTTCTTGTACTGTTTGGGGGAGACGATGGTCGGGGAAGCATTCTTTGGACCGCCAAGGATGCCTGACGCCTTCACCCAAGTCTCAAGATGCTTGTCCCATGTGTATTGCCGCATGAAGTCGATGATTCCTATGACCAGTTCCTTCCGCTCCTCGTCCACTCCCACCAGTAATGAGTAGTCCATGACATCAATTGACTGGATACACAACCACCATAATCACACATCAATATATAAGTTTCTTGTCCCGTTATCCAAGTATGAATTTCAGCAGATACAAATTACCAAATTTCAGGGAAAAATTGCCCGAACAGACTTTGGAATTCGAACATATAAATCCTGAAAGGTATAAAGTAACTTACAGCAAGGAAGGCAGTGTCATTCCAAACTGCTCGCTCCAAGTTCCTCTTTGCTTTGCTTCCAAGGAAGATTGGATTTGTCCGCAATGCTTCCAGCAGATTCAAATCAAGAAGCACTTTAGTTTCCCCTGTTGGGTCAGAGATGTAGCGTGACCTTGAGGAGCCCTTGAGGTCGTAGACCTTGGATATACTTCTTTTGAAGAAGAGGTTCTCCATCACCATCAAATCCATTTTGGTTTCCTTGCCACCTGACAAATGCTTGACAGTCACCTGTCATAGACATATGACGGAAAAAGCACCTGGTTCAGCAACTGCAATGCAAAGCCACTGTAAACACAAAGCACAGGGGAAAAAGTGGACAAACCTGATAAATCCCAAGAACTTTCGCAAGACATGTTGGGCTCCTTGAGCTAAGAGAATCACTCAGATATTGGAAATATTGAGGTCCGAACTCAATGAAGGAATCCAACTCTGTCTTTGTTACTTGTTTAATTATGAACCTCTCATCCATCGATTTTGCAAAATAGACATTACTCTTTCCTCCTTGAGCAGACCATTTCATGCAACGGCTCAAGGAACGTACAAATTCCACTTCACTAGGGCAACACTTCTGTCTTAGAACATCAAACTGCCTGGCGAAATAGCAGGTTACAGAAAACTTCACTTTGCCACCTGCATTTGGGGTGTCATCCACAAAAGAAACTCGAAAGTGAGGAGATTTCTTAGGATCAGGGAACAGACCAATTCTCGCTGGAGCAGCTTCAGAACCTAATGTTCCATGGTTGACATAATCCAAATCCTGAGCCCCAAATGAATGCCAAGATGACAAGTTTGAAGCAGACAGCTCTTCTTTGAAACCATTATGGCCACCTTCTTGCTCACTCTGCTTACCAGAAACCCAGTCTTCATGTTCTTTTGAGCTAAGAGCACATGAAATGATACTGGTGGGTTCATCGTCATAAACTGCGACCACCAAGTTGTTTCGACCTCTTTGTGGAAGAATCAACCTAGATCCCTCAGTCACATGAAGCGCAGAGGGTATATAGGATGGCTGTGAGTTAAGCAAAAAACTTAGTGAATAAGCCTCATTTGAAGGAATTTGGTAGTAGGTCCTCTGGGTGCTTGAAACAGGGTCTCTCACCATGCCTCGGTAATCCCCGGAAGCATGAAATGACCTGACAGTGGACAAGTGCATGGGAGAAGGAGGCAATCCTCTGTGAAGTCTGTCCTGTACTCTGAGGGCGGAGTCGAATGAATAAACACGAGCCGGGGCCAAGAGCCTCTTTAAGGACAGATTATACACAGGAGCCCTTATAGGATTTTGGTTTGTCCCAGTCCAGGCAGAATCTATTGTATCAGAAAAGCTAGTCGCAGGCGATGGTGTCCTCTCTGAAGATTTCCAGTCAACAGCAATCTCTGCATCAATACATGCTTCTGCCTCAGGAGAGGGCTTCCCAGAGACCTCAGAGCTCCCAGCTGCTGCCTCTGATGGAAGATGACGGGAAGAATTCTCGTGGGTTGAACTCCTTGAGTTCAGATGAGAATCAAGTGAAGAGAGCCTATGATCCCAAACACGAGAACCAATTAAAAGGGAAAGTCTCAAGCAATTTAGCTCCAAGATGTCAACTGATCTTCGAAATGATTGTGGACTCCCTTCCACTGCTTGACATAGCGAAGCCTGTGCCACAAAGAGTAATCAGAAATAGAGAGTATGACATGGAACAAAATCCTCATCCTACGTATTTCTCCAACAAAGAAATGTAATCATAAAGCTCCAACATATCGCCAGGATTACATGAGTCATGCTTTATGGAAAATATTCACAACCAGCATAAAGAACAAAGACCCCAACTTTCTGAAAGAGAAATTCGGATTGGAGCTGCTTTCAACATTTCATCTTCAAAAAGTATGAAAATATTTGTAAAAACAGGACCCTAAGAAAAAAGACTGCTTACATAATGATCATTTCTTTCCCTGTCAAGGAGATCTTTCAGCTCCATGATTTGCTTATGCCATTCGTTTGAATAGGAAGATCCATTTTCCAAGCAGTGGACCTTTTGCTCCATGCTATGAAGTACCAAAGCTATTTCGGCATACAAGACTTCCATTTTACTCTTGAGCTGCGGACAAAAAGGGCATCTATTATCCTCAAAGTTAGGGGAAGCCGGAAAATCATTTACAGGAGATAATTGATATCACATAAACGGGCAGTTGAACCAAGACAGCATAATCATAACATACCTCCACTGCTTCCTTCTTCATCCACTCCTGTTTTCTAATGTCCTCGAATTCGAGCATCAAAGGAGGCAGGCAAACAGATAGAATATGGATACTTGAGAAGCGAAAGAATGCGACCATGTTCCCACACCTGCTTATGAAATTCGTCAATATATGGATATCTTCCGGCTCTTATTACATCAGGAAATAAAAAGGAGAGCTTGAAAAGATAATTTGTCTTACACCCTCAAAAAGCGGACAAAAAACCACAATAGGTACCCGTAAAAACGAAGGCAATCTCTTTGAAGTGAGTGTCCACAGCTTGCAACGCGGTTTGCAGTAGCATGGTTCGAAAAGCTAAGTTCCAGAAACTTCCCAAATGAAAGGCCCCATGCAGCATCAGACATTACTACTCTACGAGTCGCTGGC
>LIEC01010655.1:0-32130 GCA_001925005.1 Drosera capensis
CATATTAGATTAATTTTATAATCATAAATTCTCTCGAACACCTAAAACTCTCCCCATGATTATATTTACATTTCTGCCGACAAGTGGCAACCTAAATACAGTATCGTTGCTAATTAATTGTAATATACAGAACATTTTATGATGAGGAACATGCATCTAGATCGGAAAGCCATTCACCAATCATGCTTATCACAAGACTAGAAAATTAATACAGGGTACAGAATTTTAGAGTTTTCTTTCATAATTAATTAGGCATTACTGTACCATATTCTCTAATCCTCATTATTTACTTTCGTTTAAGACAAAAGCTTGATTAAATATTTGAAGATACAGATGAAAAAAAGAAAAAGAAAAGAAAAAAAGAAAAAAGTTTTCGAGGAATGATGAGATTGAGGCTAAGAGAGGGTTTGATGACGATGAGTTGTAGCAGTGATGGTCAAGGGAGTGATGGAAATGTGAAACTGATGAGGAAGATAAGCAAGTCATTTTGCAGCAACCTGGGTTCTCAAACTCTAATCCCTTATTCTTCGTGAATGAACCCCTTCTTTTGTGATGAAAGAAATGATAGATAGGGTGCCCATATGGATCTACCTTCCAGGGTTGAGTTTGGAATATTGGGGTAAGTCTTGGTTGGATAAATTGGCTAGTAAGATTGGCAAGACAATTTGCACTGATGTGATGTCTGCCACTAAGGGGAGAATCTCCTTTTCTCGAACATCTTCAGCCTGTGGTTTTTGAATGGATTCCTCTTTATACCTCGAAATGGGGTCACAAAACACCTGATTGCTGGTCTAAGCCTATGGAAACCAGGGTTGCGTTTAGCCTCAAAAAAGCAGTCGTTGCGTTTAGTCGTCCCGAAGGACGGAGCAGTTTCTTAAGCGCTAAGGCCCTTACTGATGGGTTAGTTGTTTCAGCCGTTACTCCAGAGTGGGACTATCATCACCTGTTCATGTTCTTCAGCCGTCTCCACCCCACCCTCCGAACACTGACTTATAATATCATCTGATGTTCCTGTGAAGGCGCGTAGCTTAATAACGTTACCTTGGCATATTCTTTCCTAGCGAACTCTTGCCCGTTCGCCAATAGACAGAAGAACTCAGTGATCTGTTGAGAAAATAAGAACTTCTGACGCTTTGAGAGAGGAGCACCCGGGTGAATGAGAGAAAAAGAGCGAAGGTGTGCAACAAAAGAAAGCATACACACTTTTTCTAAGGAGAGGAGCGACAACATGGAGCTAAGCATTTGACTACTAGGTGAAGGAGTTAGAGAGCGGCATTCAGCAATGAACACTAACAGAAAGCTAAGCGAATGAGTACCTATATCCCTTACGGGAATCGAACCTGTGTCTTCGACATGAAAAGACGATGTCCTAACCAGATGGTAGTCACATCTCCCATGGCTTTCCTACTTGTCCGCTGCTCCATGAAAGATGCAAAACAAAAAGGGTCACTTCAAGCATAATCAGCATCAACCATCCCAACCACATCATTCCTTGTACTTTGACCATCAAACAAGATGCCACAATCTGTAGTCTTTATCAAGTAGCGAAAAATCCACTCTACAACATTCCAATGCTCTATATCTGGATTCGTCATATACCTACTAACTACATCAATCGTTTGAACAATGTCTGGTCTGATACAAACCATGACATATATTAGGCACCCAAACGCATTAGCATACAGTACAAGAGACTTGCGCTCCACCTCTTTTTCTGAGTCTGGATACATCTGAATTGTGAACCTAAAGGAGTGGAAACAGATTTTTGCATCACTCATATAAAACCTTTCCAAAATCTTTTCAACATAACCCTGTTGAGTCAACCACAACTTCTTCGTTGCTCTGTCTTTACTAATATTTATACCAAGGATCTTCTTTGCAGCACCAAGATCCTTCATTTCAAACTTTTTTCTTAACATCTTCTTCAACTGAAGAATATCCAACGTTTACATTTGTTATGTGTGACAATACGTATTATATACTGTGAGCATAATAATATGCATTGAAATCTTTGGATATAGTCACTAAATGTGACCGACATAAAATACTGACTGCAACTGCTATGTGCTAAATACTGAGTGCTGTGGAGTGTTGTTGCATAGTGTGTGTTATGTCTTATTTGCTGATATAATGAGGAAAAATGTATTAAAGGGGTATAAATCCATAAATTGGTGAGATAACTCCGTGTTAAAGGATTAACTTTCTTCGTTTCTTTGTTGCAGGAGCAAGATTTGAGGAAGAAAAACGACCTTAAATTTGATACTAGTTATAACTTATGTGTGAAAGTTATTCTGATCTTGCAAAAAGATATAAATTCCTCTGTAAAGATGATATTCTTAGTTATGATTGAGTGTAAAAAAAAAAATTCTAAACTAATGATGTATAAATGAACTTACCTTAATTCTTATAATTAAGCCAAAAAATATAGTTTTTGTTTAATTGAGACGTTGGACCCAACGATAGTAATGCAACGTGGATTCCTATGAAAAGGTTAGAAAACTCGAGGAGTTAATAATTCGCAAGCGGGTCTTTCCAACTTTTTCGAGACATCAAACCTGGGGATTAATGTGAATAAGAGTTTGGCGTTTTTTGGAGGGGTGAATGAGATGGACTAGGTCAATCTTGCTGGATTGTTACAAATGGACATTTTTCGTTCATCGTGATCACGGTCGGCAACCGCCCTCCTTTCGTTCAATCTTCTTGAATTACCTGTAATGTTATTGTAGATATACATGAGTGAGTTTTGTATTATCGTTTCGAATTTTAGATAATATTAATTTTTTGATTTGATATGGAATGAGGTCATAAGTATGATAGAACTTGTTTCTCAGACAATTTACATTATTATAATCAATTCAACTTTATAAAAAGTATTTATAACGCAATCCAAACAACAGAGAACTGACTACAAGAAAATCAGGTATTTCCGTGCAAATGAACATACTCTTTTGCGAGAAGGGATATTGGAACGGAATTTACGAAAGATAAATTCCTTCATTAATGATCATTTGCGAAGAAAAAATGATCCTTGCAAGGGAATCATCTGCCGCAAAATAAAAGATTTTCTTATAGTGACTACAGTATATTTATACTTCCTCTGTTCCAATATTCTCCTTGGAACCAAATAGTTTCATACACCAACCCTGAGAAAAGAAGAACTTTGGAATTTATTTTCAAGGTAGGTTTGGCTTTTGGGCTTGGGAAAAAGGAAAAGGACATTGAAGAGGAAAGATTGAAACTTGAAAGTGCAGAATGAAACATCAACACCGTATAATTAATTATTTCATCCGTTTTATATTTATTTATAGCGTTTTTTATTTCAATCGTTTCAAATTATATATATTTTTTTGTTACAAACATTTCACACAAAAAAAAAAGAATACAAAATCCATTTCATCTATTGCAGTATATTTTATTATTATATCTCAATTATTATAGTAAACTACAGTATCATCCAAAAAATATAATTTTTTTATTAAAATCCATAAAAATTCAATACATAAATAAAGTATCGTATTGAATTAAATTATTGATTTAATTCAAGCCAAAGGGAGTGCCAGGATATATTGCTATGAATGGATGAGAAGAATCCTAGGCGCTGAAATCTATATTGATTGAGTTTAGAACTGCTACTAACACATTACAAAACCCCTAACATGGCAACATCACTGCATGCTTCACTATCCCCCATAAACAACATGACAATGCATGTTCTCATATTTCAATTTAATTATGAATGATCAAGAACCCAAAGCAAGCAAACAAACATGGTGGCCATGTACTTGCTCATATTTTTATATTCCATTATGACAATGAGATCTAAATCTGAATCATTTTGTGTTCTTCATCCGGTTTGATTTAAGGATTTAATAGTATTTTTCATTGATTTAGTATATGTACAACAAATATATACTCCCCTCCATATCGATTACCACATGGATGCAATAGTGCATACTTATTAATGTAAACTTGAACACGCGTTGTGTAATTTTCAAACATTGTTTTCTCAAACATCTTGATGAACAGTGCAGATATTGAAATCACTATTTGCAAATTGGGACAATTGAAGAAGTAATTGATTGAAGACCGAAGAGCTTCTTTTGGCAAGTATTGTAACTTTTCATTGCATATACAATGATTTCAATAGACAGTATAATTTAAGGGTTGAGCTTTGTAGGATTTGCTTGTAAAGGTAAACAAGGGACCTTTGATCATTTATAAAGAGGCCAAACAAATCGGAAATAAAGTACTACTACTTAATTGCTCTACCTATGAGTGTGGATTTAACACATATACTCGATGTCATACAGTAGTACAGTATATATTCAGCAACAGTACTCAGTAAATTTTCATTTACATTCAACAGTACTGGAATTGTATGTTTATGGGTTCCTTAATCCCTTTTCACTTTACACCCCATACCACGGGCATGTGCACTGCTACGTCAATGTTGTAGCCAATTCACAAATTAGCCATATATGTAGGCAAAATTTTCCTATGGGAAAATAGACATACGAAATACTGTACTTAAGAACCTCAGCTAGGCATGAAATTTAGTCTCATATCATCCTTCATTCCTTTGTTACACACAAGCTTCGCATACACGAAACGAGATTGAGTGGGCTTCTGTTATTGATCTAGACAGGATCGTGAATTTTATGATTTCATCAACTTTGATCATCAAGATGATCGCGATAACTCATGATTAAATGAACTCAAATGGTTATGTCCTACACTTTCATTATCGACTTGTGGGACGTACATTCATATGTACCTTGTCTACTTCGATAGTGGATACGAACTTGAACTACTCCAACTTAATTGGGAACTGGGCACTCTGTATGATTGAACCGGTAAAGGTGAGCACGAGATTCATCATCTACAAGAACAAAGGTACAATATGAAGATTGACACCGAAGCTCCGAGCTGGTCATCATCATGGAGATACTTCTCTTGCAATTTTCTTCCAAGAACCGAAAGTACGAACAGGACCAGAAAAGGAAGGAAATGTTCCTTGTTGCTTAGAAGCAATTATCAGATTTCCCACATCTTGAAGTATACAAATAGAAACTGAATAACACCTTGATCACGAAAGGAAACTTGATATGTAAAAAAGTTGCTTAGTCCATGCCTATCTTTTCACCCATTTCTTGAAACTTCTTCTTCTTCAACTTTCTTCTCATGCGCCACTCTTTTCACTCACTCGATCACTTTACACATGAGATGGAATAACATCACATTATAATTGCAACTAATTCTAAAGACCAAGTCAAGATATTGCGCATCAAGCTTCATACAACACCAAGAACCAACAACGCCAACCAACCCAGATGTTCCCATATATATATCTCAAAAATATGTGAGTTGATTTATACGATAAAAAAAGATTTCTGAAAAGATTTGTATAATACTCACAGGAATCTTTCTTGATATAAAATCAGCCTCGAACCCTGGCCTAGGAACCAACAATGTTTCATTGGCATACTTATAAAATTGCGATTAGACAATTATGTACATAGCGATTCATCAATCGTCAATCCTCCGTATTTCTCATAATTAAGTTGAATGCCAATCAATCAAGAGACATCCTGATCGGAAAACTAACCTGAAACAAAAACTATGACTCAAAGTGGATCTCATTCGAACTTGGCTAATACACAGTGGACATGAAAATTTCTATATGAACACTGATCTCAAGCCACAAAAAGAAACACTACTCCATATCGACTAGTTAAAAACAAAACAAAAAGAACCGAGAATTGCACCCCTTGCCATGATCTTATTCAAGATCTCAATGTTTGCACACACGCTCCTTGATCAGATCCGATATCGTGGAAGAACCAATAGCTTTGATCCAAGCAATCTCCCATCAATGGCTCCTCGCCCGCTTGATCTTCCGTCCAAAATTGGCCCTTACTATGTCCGGAAACATCGATTCAACCTCCTTCGAGACATCAAGAAGCACGCGCTGATCATCACTCGGTCTAAGGTCACAACATCTTCGCTTCCTCCTCCTCCACCTCCTCACCTCCTGCGCCCGCCTAGGAGGAGGCCTAGGCGGGCAAGGCCGGATCTCCGGGATCCTGTGACCCGATGAAGTCGGAGTCCGAAACCCATCATTCTCCTCATCAAGAACGACAGCATCATAAACAACACCAGCATTGGGTTGTGGTGTAGTTGTACAACTCTGACATAACATTGTTTCTGTTTCTGTTTCTGGTTTTGGTTTTGGTTTTGGTTTCTCGTTGTTTTCATGCAGTATTGGTTTTTCTTGTTTGGTGTGGATTTGATCCGATATCTGATGAGGATTTGATGTGCCCATGATGCTGCAGAATTCTGAGTATTCAGAGTACATGGAAAAGAGAGGTGGATGGATAGATGGAGCGGTGTGGGGAGTGAAATTGAGAGGGGAAAATGAGGGAGTTGTTATAGAAAGAGAGAAGAGGGTGAAAGGGAGAGGAGTGCAAGAAACAGAACAAGATGGCTTTTTCTCACTGTCAGGGTTCTGTTTGTGCATTGGATCCTCCGCCACGGACAAAAGGATTGAAAGCCACCAAATTTCACATCAATCATCGTGTCACACCCAAAGAATAAATAGTAAATTACAAATAGGTTGCTTTTTCTTTTTTTATTTATGGAGAGGTTCGAGTGATAGTTTTTCGTACTCTCGTCTCCTCCAACCTGATCCGCTTTCCGCAATCCAATCGAGAAAAAAAAAAAATATCAAATTCGCAATCCAATACTATACTCCTTCGTTACAATAATTATTAAATGAACATAATAATATTTTTCCAACCTTCCCATAAAATATAATATAATATTTATTTATTTGAAAAAAAAGAGGCAGTAGCACACGTTGTCAATTAATAGTCACAATGAACTAAAAAAATATGCAAGTTTTGTTTTTTATTTTTATCTTTTTTGTTTTTTTTTTTCAAAAAATATTGGGATTTGGCACTTGCTGTGGTTAATGAACAGTTTCTGTTATTGCTTCTATTAGCTGTTATTTATTTGAGTTGATTTAAAATATTTTTATTTTTATTTAATCTAAAAAACTCTAAAATCAATCATATTCTGTAATAGTATAATCATTATTTTCACTCATAACTGATAGAATAAACTCCATTATCATAAACAATAATATTTTTTTCATAAAATTTTACAAAATTTAACACACATATAAAACACCATGTCCGGTCAATAATTATAAGAATTATGGGATGGAAAGAGTATCATTTTATTTTAGTCAAAATGTTTCATAAATTTGTAATCATTTTTATGTGAAAAAGTTTAGTTATAGAAAATACAATTCTATCCTTAGTTTATTTTTCATCTTATTATCCCTCATCATTTTTTCGTTCATTTATTGGACCACCATTGTAACTGTTTCAATAAATAAATGAATAAGAAATTAATAAATAAAACAATCAAACACAATAAACAAAGTCATAAAAAAATAGGTTCAATTAGATTATTATGTAAATAGAGTGCCTATGCTTTTTTTTGTAAAAAGAGCTCTTTTGATTTAACAAACCATAGCTTCTTTGTTATGATTAAATAGAAGGCCTTCAAATTATCAAAAACAGAGCACCTTTGTATTTTTGAAATAGAGCGTCTAAATAAAATTTGCACCAAATAGCATCCTCACACTACACTAAAATAGGGTTTCCAAAACAAAACAGCAAAACACTAAAAAAACCTACTTCCAATCATGAATTAGGGTTCACATAAATCATAATCCCCAAGCACACTATCACCTATATTTCCATGCAAATAATAATAGTAATCAAATAACAAATACAAAGTAAAATAGAATCAAATTCGAGCTTATAAATGGTCTCGTCACCAATTCACAATTCTAAATTAGTTGAAAACAGAGTTGTTAAGTAAAAATCCATTAATGTATAAAAATTGAGTCATTAATAAACCTTAGTCATAGATGATTTCACAGTATGCATCAAGATTGAGGACTCGATTGTTTGAAAAATGAGCTTGTAATGTGTGTACAGAAAGGTTGGTTCAGAAAATAATGCAACAAGGTTAGCAACATTGAAGTTATGAATAAAGGGATAGTAAAACTTGAGCATTTGAGCATCTGTAGCAATGAATGGTTAAGACTGGACAGCTTTTGTGAAAAAGGTTACTATAATAAGACATGAAGCGTAGTAAGGCGAGTGAACTTTTGTACAGTGTCAGTGTCCTTTTTTGCATCAGGAACAGAGGTCACGGGTTTGACTAAATAGTTTCAGGATGGCATGAAAACGATGTTTTAGGAAAAGGACGACTTCAGTAACAGCTACAAATTTGGGATTGGCTATAAATACAGAAGGTGATGTCCAAGATTTGCAACTTTTGAATCTCCATTGCTCTGAACTGAGAACTCGTGCAGTAAGATTCCAAGTGAACAAAGTGTTAAGTTGATTGTTGAAGATCTAAACCAACAATCTGAAAATAAGGATTGAATAGTGATAGTGTCCTACAAACAAGATCAAGAAATTGTTTCAAGTCCTGTATAGGAAAAGAAAAGTTCTTGAGTTTTGATTTGTATTGTCTTTTACACATTGTAAAATGACATGTTGATTGTGAGCCAAAAAAATAGTCACACTCAGTACTATCCTCTCGATATATCATACTGATTATCAAGAAAAACTCGAATAAGAGATATAACCGTATTTTAACTATATTTTCCAATCAATATAAAAATCTTTTGTGTATTTACATTACTGCTAATCAACTTCGACCTAGAACAAAACTAAAAGAAATTAGCATTATTGTAATAAGGTTCCGCACTACTGCAGTAACCTTAGAACAATCCTACTTAAGCTAATCTTGATTAATTTGAAAATATTTTGACTAAAAGACTATTCATTCCCACTCCTCTGTAATCTCCAAAACAAGCATATTAGGATTTTCAATAACTATGTTTGGGATTGTTAATTGCATCAGAGGGACTTCGATCACACGATCTCCTCACCAATTCACCAACCCAGTGTGTTTTGCCCGTCTTTCTGCTTCGATCGAATCGGATGAAATGCGAGATTTTTAGTGTTTGTTTAAGACCGATCAGAGCGTCGGAGGATTTGGGCGAGTAAGGTTTCAACGCGTGTCGTTTTTGTGTTTTGTATGTTTTGAAATTTTAATTCCATGTATATGTTTTTGGATTTTTGTTTTCACTTTTTTTTTTATTTTTAGATAAATTTCCCTTAAAAAACCCTTAATTTTATCGAGTGAACAAGATTCACTATATTATGTGAGAGAATGCTTTGTGGAGTGTATCCCGAAGGGAAAATGATTTGATAGTTTTGGTGGGAAGTTTGTCAGATTGGAAATTCTTATTTTAAAAAAATTGAGATTATATTAAAATCGAGATGACTTTTTAAATCACTCGAAATTGACCGACTCACACCCCACATGTTAGTTAAACACTCCAAAATCAACCTATGATCTCTTCCTTTGAGATGGAGCCTGTGACCATGTGAGATGAGGGTTGTTCCCAAAGTTCGTTTATTTTGAGTTACCTTAATACTAGTAAATCGAAATCCGAAGTATGTAATCTTTTTAATGATAAAAACTCAAGTCATGAACATAAAAAGCTTGCCTGAGTTCATTTTTACAATCACGAGATGAAGAATCTTTATATTAGGTCATTAATATATTGGGATAACGGACGATTTAACAATGATCCAACATTATGACCACTATGAAATTATGAATCTCCACACGATAGAGAGATGCGTTTTTTCCTCAACGACGACCATGCCTTGCAATCCTCCTCCTCGTTGTAGCAACTAGCACCAAGCTACGCTCCTCATAGGAATTTGAGAGTAAACTCAATCATTAATTCAATTTTAAAAAAGCGAGTAAGAACAAAAATGAGAATAAACGTCTAGAACAAGAGTCTCGTACAAGACTTACATTCATGTCATTTGAATATCGACTCCAAATTGCTAATCTTTGTGCAAAATCAAGATGTACCTTATGTAACTCATTCTCAATGTCAAGACATTATCGCTTCATCAGCATCAGCTCGCATGAGTTTAAAACGGCATATTGCCTCCGCTGAGGACGAGAGAAGTAACGGAAGAGAACCTGCATCAAGAACATTTCATCAAAACCATTACAAAAAGAGCTACAAAAACAAAGCATATACAAAAAGCATATTCATATGCCCGAGAGTTAAGAGGACGTGAAAGCATGTTCTTCACCTCTAACTTGACCGTTTCTTTTTCTTCTCAATCATTCTAAAATTAAACACACCAAAAATTCAACTCCTCCTCTCCCAACATCAGCGATCGTTCTCACATCAACAGAACAAACTCAAGAATATCACAAAAAAACCAAACTAAAACATCATCCTTTCACTTTGTTTTCGATCTAATTCGTCGATTCTTGCTGCCGTTATGGAACCAAATGCTCAACGACGATGAAGATGATGATCAACAACAAGGAAAAAAACATGATCAAGAGAACAATGGCGATGACATGGGACGGCCTGGCAGGCCTCGATTCAACCAACCGCATATCCACCATCGTCCCCTTTGACCTCCTTGCCCCTCATTCCTCCCCTTCCTCCACGGAGGATGACAATGACAAAGCCTTCGACGATCCACGGATCTCCTTCGCCTCAGCCGCTTCTAGCTATCAGACTATGATATCTGGATGGCAGCTCCGCGATCCATCAAGGAACGTCGTCGCCGCCTCCTGCAAGGAATGGGGCTCAACAACAACCATGACCTCTTATGTCTCACCCCCTTCACTCGAAACAAGGACAAACCTCCTCCGCCTCAGCCGCCACCAACAATGACCACGACTACCATGGATGAGGAGAGGGGATCGGAGACTCGGACGTTGACATCCTCACTTTCTCCGTCCCCATCACCGTGCAATGTTGGCGTGGTGCTTTTCCGATCAAGATCGGATGGAGACATGGAATACTATTCAGCTGACACCAAGGAGAGGAAAGAAGCGATGATTGGAGCCAATGTGTCCAAGCAACGGCTCACAAGGACATCCTCCAACCTAGCACCCTGTGCCAGGATATGTAAGGTGAACGCCAATGCCATCACCATTGTGAAAAACGATGTTTGTAGCGGGTGTGGTGGGTTGGAGAACAAGGGAAGCACAGCGGGAGCATTGACGTCTACAACGTCAAACACAGTTTGGGGGCGTTCGTCCTGATAAAAAAATTTGGATACAGGAAAGGAGTTCATTGTCAAGCAGTTCGATGAGGACGGGACGTCGAATACGCTGAGTGATCTTCAGACTGGAAAGCAGCTGACGATGGACCAGTTCGCGAAGTCCGTGGGGACATCTCCGGTGGTGAAGGAGCTTATGAGGAGGGAGAATGTTGGTAGGAGTTGCGAGAATGGCGGGGGTGATCGCAAAATGAGTGCATTCGCTAGGAGCTTTAGGTAAGCGATTAGGCTCTTTATCCTTTCTTGGATCATTCATCTACATGATGGCTGCTCAGAGTCGAAGTTCTTGACTTACATGTTCGTAGCATTCATCTATAATTTTTCGGTGTAGGTATAGCGAGAGGAGAGGGGTACCCCTTTTGAAGAATATAAAGAGTGCTGCGAATTCAATGACAGGCTTTATAGCTGAGAAGGAGAGAGAACTCAACAGCCCGCCAGCTCCTGAGGCGAAACAAGGGAAAAACAATGGTAATTCTCCTACATCTGAATGGGTAAGAATCCAACAACAAGGGAAGTCATACAAGGATCTAACAGCAGTGGGACTATGTCAAGAAATTCAAGCTTACTAAGGGTCAATATGGACTATAAAGTTCAAAAGTGATGGGAGGTAACTTGCAGTGCAGGCGAAGACAAGATCATACATGTATGGGAGGTGCAGGAGTGCGAGGTCGCGTCCCTTATGCCTCCTGACTTGAGTTCCGCCAATGCCACGTCCCTACGTCCCATGGTGTGCCCTTCTCCTGATCGCCCTAATCTGCATGAGGTATGATCCCTGGATAAGAGGAAAAAAGGGAAGTCAGCCAGCAAGAAAGGGAACATAATGCCAGACTACGTGCAGTTGCCGGAAACTGTTTTTGCATTGTTCGAAGAGCCAGTATGCTCCTTTGAAGGTCACTTGGACGGAGGGTTGGACCTTTCTTGGTCCAAAAATCAGGTCTGAACTCATCGAACCTTGCTAAATATTCAGCTTCTCATTGTAGCATTTCCTGACAAAAGTTTGCTTGGGTTCGATATGATAGACAATGTGAGCACTTGTTCTTGCAGCTTCTGTTGTTATCTTCTTCAATGGACAAGACGGTGAGGCTATGGGATTTGGAATCAAGGACCTCTCTCAAATTATTCGCACACAATGATTATGGTAAAAGAATATATCCTGAAACTTCTGAATCCCGATACTGAAAAATCAACGGTTAAGGTTCTGTCTAATTCTTGCTATTTTTTTTTTTCATGCCAGTAACTTGCATACAATTCAACCCTATGGATGACGACTATTTCATAAGCGGTTCACTTGATGCAAAGGTTAGGATATGGAGTGTACCTGGTCGACGAGTTGTGGACTGGACTGATCTTCATGAAATGGTCACAGCTGCTTGCTACACCCCTGATGGCCAGGTGATCCATGCTCTAGTCTTCACTGTGATATAATCACATGGGAAATGAGTTCTTGTATAGGTTTTGCTTTCTGTTCTTAGTTTTGATCTGATGTGCTCCTTGATGATGGGTACTGTTATAGGTTCGCATAAAGGGAGCTGCTGCATGTATAGCAAAACTGGTAAATGACTGCTCTCATTATCTCATACACTACGAATTTCATGGCTTACTTCGAGATCATCCTAGAGAAGTTCACAGACGATATAGGCAGATACCACAGCCGTCTCTCAGATACGATGACTCGCCCTCCATCTCATCATATAGCCACGCAGCATCTCCATCCTGGTCCCCTGGATGGTCTTGGTTTGATGCGGGTGGTCATGGCAATGATACCATGCAAGCGATGGCATGGGGCCTAGTCATAGTCACAGCTGGCCTAGGAGGCCAGATAAGGGCGTACCAGAACTTCGGACTTAAACTTAGAGTCGATCGCCAAACCAACCAGTTTAGAGACCATTCGTGAACCTTTGTGCATATTGCTTTCCCCAGAATGCTTGGGATTGAGATCGGGTTACAGTCGAAGACAGGTAAGTAGAAGAAGATGATACGCCCCCTTCATGCGATCACATGGAACTCCACAAGCAGCCGCTGGCGGCTCTTCTGAGATGAGATTGCCTGCATCCAGATCCCATGCCACCAGTTCAGAGCATGTATACAAGAACATTGGTTAATATTTGTTGTATAGGTTATGAGTCAAACAATGGCTTTCTCCTTCGACATTGTGTTTCCCACCTTTGGTCATTCCCAGTATGCATTTGTAACAAATGGTCAATATTAGAGCAAAAGGCAGTGTGTTGTATCCAGAACATGGGATTCCTCTAGCTTATTACCTTCAATAAATTAGAGACCCGAGTTTCTCCTATCGCGATCATCACCGTGAACTCACAAGACCTTAAAGTCTCCCAATGTGGCTTGCCCAAGTGAATCCATTCCCCATCAACATCAAGCATCATTCCAACTGAATCGTTCTAACATGTTCATATCCTTGCTTACTTGCTCATTCCCTTCCTGTTATCAATTTTATGCCACTTTTGTCCCACACAAATTGTCTCATCTCTTCATGCTAGATCCCAGGAGTTCCAATATTAAACTAGGATTCGATGTACTCGTGATGAGCTCTCTCTATCCGATGTAGACTCTATATAATCAACGTTACCCGTAGACTCTATGTAATCAACGTTACACATTGTATTTGTCACAACACCATGTCGTTGTTCAGTCAAGGTCTCCTTCTTGTCACTGTCATCGCCATTGCTCATCAAACCCATCAACAAAACCTGCAACACCAAACCCAACCAACACCACCATGATCAACATCATCACCATCATCATCAACTCCTCTTGCAACTCCAAGTAGTTCATCAACTGCCCACCAAAACCAACCAAAACCCAATACTGACATAAACTCTCCCTCAAACCCCATTTCACCAATCTCCCAAAATCCCATCTCCCAAACTCGATCATCAACCCATCACACAAATCCCCAAATCCCTGTTTACCCACAAAATCAAAACGCAAACACAAACGTAACAGCTCATATAATCCCGTCAAACACATAGCATTTCCTTTAACTCAAGTCTTACCCCATAACAATACAACAAAGGAATAATAAAGAGATTGTTTTCGATACCCTCAAAATCAACCCAAACTCAAGCGTAGCAATCCACACAATCTCGTCAAACACAGAACCTTCCCTGTTACTGCGAATTCTCCATGGTCTTACTCCTGCTATAATATAGCAACAGAAAGGTTTCCGATACCAATTCCCCAATTTTCCCCGCAAAATGCCATCCCTCACCTTCCCACACCTCCTCCACGCCCTAATCTGGACCTTATCCCTCACACTAGCGGTCTCGGTCGCGTCCATCACGCCGGAATTGGCGTTCATGTTTGCGATTTCGCCGGAATCGGAGTTCTCTAGGGTTTGTGATTTCGGCGAGTTCGTTAGGGTTCCGGTGGATGTTGCCCGAGAGGTTGTGTGTTTGCCGGTGGGGTTGTTTGTGAAGTCGACGATGGATTTGGTCGTGCCGCCCATCTTCGCCGCCGCCGTCGTCGCTGGTGGTGCTTGTGTCGTTAGGGCTATAGGGATTTGAGAAATTAGGTAAAAGTAACGTATACGTGTGTTGTATACTGTGTTTGTATTTTCTTTCCATCATGGAGTATTGGTCAAAGAAATACTCGCTCCTACTACTATGAAAGTTCTAATGCACGTATTTGTCTTCCACCACAATCAAATGATTTTTTTGTTTATATAATAAATTATGGTTTATATCATGTGGAGTAATTTAATATGCGTCATTTTGTCCGATGTTTTTGCATTATTCAATGTCAAAAGGAAGCTGCTTAAAATCCATATTAAGTCATTAGAAAAATCAAACTGTGACAATTTTCACGCAATAATGATAATATTGAAGCAATATTTCCATCCGAAAAGTTTGGTAAGTTAAGTGTAATGCTACAAAGGAAGAAACCGGCGAATGATCTTTGAGTCCCGAGTGTTATGTCACAGCTCTGTGTCACGAATTAACTATAACGAATGTAGCCAATGTAAAACCAAAAAAATTCAATAACGCTGATTTAAAAGCATATATGCAAATCAATAATCCATCAATGCAAGAGTTTTATTTGTTCACCAAACATGAAACAACTTCTACCAGGCACTCCAATGTACTTCTAAAACTAACCACCACCAGACAAAGGAAAGGCCAATCTATCGTACTGCCCTGCACTGCACATGCCTATCGAGAGCCCGAAAAACAGATGCAGCACTTTCCTGGTTCAACTAGACGAAGCGGAGTTGATCAACTTGTTGCTGAAGTCCCAAAGCTCCTTAGCAAGCGCTTCATTCTTGGCGTGGGAGCTCGTCTCCACGCCGTTGCAATCTGCGAAGTACTTTCCTGTCACGCCCTTCAGGCTCGGATGTAGCGCCACATAACATGTTGTAGCTGCTCCCTGAAAATCACATAATGCACGTTAGATCAGGTAATCTTGAAACTCTGTACAGTAAAAAACCGGCATCCGGAAATTGGATCGAACTTAGTTGTATTAGCCTTTCGTTACCTGGGGAACATTCTTCCAAAAGAAACTTGTCAAGCAACGGACCATTTCTGCAACAAAGAATGTCGCCGATGAGCATATATCTTATTGATTTTGGTTAACAACGACGAGTTGAGTTTCAGATGGAACATACTGAATGTATTAAGCGAGTGCCTGTATAAGGGTGTCATTATCAAGCCTGGATGAACAGAGTTGGCACTAATGTTTACGCCCTCTTCCTGCAATCGCCGTTACAAAAATTATAATAGGTATCAGTTTTACCAAGCACAGTAAGAAAGTAATATTAGGGATTAAAGGACTCGGCAAAAGAATAATCACCTTTAGACGACGGGAGAGCTCATTGGCATGTAATATGTTTGCTAACTTGGATTGCCCATAAGCCTTTTTGTCCGAATAGCTGAAAAAATAAACACCAACAATGTGAGAATAAATCAAGTTTTCGCAATCATGTCGATCAAGATACTACACAAGACTGGCACTCACGTTGTTTTATCGTTTATGCTATCGAATCGTATCCCTCCTTTGTAAGTATGAGTATGTGCAACTGAGGATAAGTTCACAATCCTTCCCTCCACGCCTGTAGCGTTAGCTGTGTCCTTCATCTTCTCGAGTAGAAGATTCGTCAGCAGAAAATGACCTGAAAAATATGGGTACGCTATTATCAAACTATGTATGCAAGGGCATGTATCACGTCACCGCATAAAACAACCAGTTCAATCAGAAAACTCGAAGAGCGAATATCACACCAGTGTTGTGCCAAGTACTAATCAATAGAAGTTTTTTGCTAATACTTACCTAGATGATTTGTGGCGAATTGCAGCTCGATTTCATCTTTGGATAGCTGGTAAGGGCAAAACATGACGCCAGCGTTGTTTCTGTAACACAAACAATATCACGAATAATCATTCTTGTTGGTCTTATAATAGAAATAGTTCATTGATTAGGCTTGTTCAGATTAAGTTGCATATAATACGATCGACATGAGGAACTTACATCAAGATGTTTAGGGGAAGGCTGAGGGCATTGAAGCTATCAGCAAATTCTCTGACGGACTGGATCGAAGCGAGATCAAGAGGCACGACATCCACGCGAGCAGACCGGTTTTCTTGGAGGATTAGCTCTTTGGCATCAACCGCAGCCTTCACGTTTCTGGCACCGATGATAACCTGTGCTCCACGAAGAGCCAAGACCCTCGACGTTTCTAACCCGACACCACTCGCTCCTCCTACAAAGAAAACATCGAATTCCTTGATCAAACTCAATGCCGAATTAAAATGCAACAGATTCATGAGAAGAAACAATATCAGGCTCATTTGAACTATAACGTCACCGGATTTTGTAAATAAAAATAGATTTTTTAATGATCATAACAAACTAACCATATTATAGATAATCCCGTGAATGGACAGGATATGGAATGGAGATAGTCAATAAAAAGACTGTTTCCCAAGTTACCATAACGAACAACTTAACTAAATCGAGTTGCTAGTTCGCAACCAACGAAAGCAGAACGATGAAGGAATCAGCTCAATTATATCGACCGGTTACTAATTTGATGCTCAATTTACTTTCAACATAAGCAAACGTCATGCTTATCAATGTGCAAAGTTATTCAGTCAGAAAAACATACACAAGATCACAAATGCATTCGATTTGTTCATCAAAATCTTAAAAACAAATACAAATCATGTTCCATCTTCGGCAACTCCAACTCATGATCAAAACAAAACAAACAGATATTATAAGTCAACCAACCAGTTACAATGGCACGTTGAACTAACCAGTTACAATGGCAGTAAGGTTGGACGCATCGATCCCCTGAGTGACCTGCTCGGCCGTGGTGGCCGAACCGAACCCGCTAGGCCCCGGCCGTCCCGTCGCCAATCTCAACATCGCCTTCCAATTATTCGTACTCATCTTGGGAAACTTCTAAGAGAGAACAAGGAATCCACCAGCGAAATCGAACCTTATCTGATTTATTATTATATCAGATCGATATAAGATATATATACTTCAGTTAATAGATTAGATATATATTTGGAGCGGAAAAATTACGTGTTATGGATAACTTACAGGTGATTTATTGTTGCATGAATAAAAGGAACCTTAGTATTACTTGATTTATAAGGTACAACGATATAAATTTTTTTATATCATATCGATATAGTGTATAGTTTAAAGATCGATAGATAGATAATTGGAGCTGAAATATTCTGACAGGTGATTTATTGTTACACGGGTAAAAGGTGAAGAGTAGAAATTATATTATCAAAAATGGGTAGTGTTATAAATTCAACTACTCTTCAACGATGAAAAAAAGGTTACTTTTTAGGTGCGCCATGAAAGTGGAGCGACCAAGAAAAGTTAATGGAATTGATGGATGAATTAAATGAATCCACAAATGCTTGTGAATAAAGTATTGATCGATGATCTCAAAACCAGTCCAGGGCTATAATTTGATGGATGGCGACGATTTCACTATATTTGTTGATTGCTTCTAGAGTCTACGACGAAGATTTGATGTAGCGGTTGCATTAGGTAGAGGTATATCCGGCAAAATCCCACAACCAAGCAGATATTAACCCAAATTACGAAAACCTGAATAATGTAAACATACCAAAACCAATGACCATGAAAACCTAAATTCGAGTGATCTTGAGCTAAAAGATATATAGAAAAACACAAATTTTTTTTAAAAAGGAGTTATTATTGTCGAGGCAAGTTTTTATACTTGACAATGTTACGGCAATTGCACTCATTTTTTTTTTAATGATAAAATAATCCAATCATAAGTTGTCTTGACAACATCAATTTCAAAAAAAAAAAAACTAAAATCACTGTTGCTTATCGTTTATATTCTCTCGATCTCAACAAAATTATCACTTATTAAATTGAATCGTTCCAATTAAATTACGATATTATCTTATTTGAAAAACTTTTTCCTATAAAAATATTAAAACATCGTTATGTTTAATTTTATATCGCATCAACCCATCCAATCATTTTTTTTCTCATTTTATTCACTCACAAAACTCAAATATAATTTAATATTTATATTAAAAATCAACACACATATAAATTATCATATCAAATCAAATAATTATAATTCCATTAGAAAAAGGAAATAGTTAAGTGATCAAATCAGTATATAAATAAAAAGTGCATGAATTATTATTTTTTAATAGTATAAGTTTCAGATAACCAAGTTAAACTTTGTTGGTGTGATATTAGACCCCTCTAAATTCAAAAGTGGACAATTTGGTCTAATCAAATTTCAAAATAGGACAACTTTTACAGAAAGTCTAATAGGTAATGCTATTTTGGAATAGACATAATTATATTTAGAAGATAATTTGTGATAATTTGACAATGCTTATCCAATGATATCGTGTTATATTTTAGTCTTTTCACTTAAACAATGACATAGAAAAAGCCTCATGAGCATAATGAATTTGTGTCTTTTATTTCTTTTATTGGAATTTGAGTTTTGTTTTTGTTTGTGTTCATTATGGCATCTCCAATGAAAAATATCAAATATGACAATACCATAGTATAATTTGGCAATGAATAGTGTAAAAATTAGTCTATCCGTCTGTATAATGATACACGGGACAAAAACAGAAAAAAGAACTTATTGATCGAATATTTTATAAAGGAAATGATATAATTTTTTAATTGATATAATAATAATAAAATAATATTAATTATGAATTATTATCTTATTTGTCAAATATTTTATAAAAGAAATATTATTGTCTCTTCATTTATTTTGATTGATTGTTAAAATTGAAATTTAATATTAATAGTAGATTTGACAGATATTTAAATTAAATCTTTACCTCTTAAAATTAAATCAAAATATATCGAATGATAATAAATTTTATTGAATTAATATTTTTCTTTTAGTTTGACTGATGTTTGTATTTTATTTTTAATTATTACTATTTAATTGGAACCATCGGATGAAAAATTAAACGGTTAAAATCAAAAGATCTTAATTGAAGATAAAATCTTCTCTATTTTCTTAATATATAATATAGATGTTATAATTTAATAACATTTCTCCAACGATCCATATGCTACAATATGAATGAAAGGAGATTTTATTTGATCAAAGGGTAAACGATGACATGGCAAGAATAACAATATTGCCAAAATACATTGTCATACATAGCTCAATTTTCAGCATTGCTAAAATTTAACACAAAATAAAACATCCATTGGAATGCAATATATATGATTCATTGCTCTATTTTAGTTATAACATTCCATTTGGCTATGCCATTGGAGATGTTCAGCAAGATAAATGCAATAGCTATCAGGGTTGCTAGAAAACATACTACAAGAATGGATAAGTTATTTCAAGACAAATTTTATCTTTTGTTAAATGTTATGTCAAATCTGACCATGAATATAGCAAAACCTATTTTATGCCTACCGACAAAACTCAATGCACAAATCCCAACAAAGAGAAATAGCCTAGGGCCGCGTTTGATACACGGGATAAATATGAGATATGATTATTTATCTGTCTTATCCATATTTGGTACACAAATTAACTTGTGTATTAATAATATTTCCTTCTCGGATAAAACCCATTACACCATCATTGTTAATACCACCACTCGGTCTCATTAACAATGCTCTCACTATTTGCCCACAAATTAAAATCTGGCATCAATTCCTCTTTTTATCGTTCATCGTGTTCATCATCCATCTTATCAACGGTTTGTTTAAAATCAGATATATTTGTTGTAGTTTCTAGATCTGAAGCCTCGGGTATGTCATCCTTAGACAACTTTGTTATAAAATTACGTCGGAAATTTTGTTAACTAAAATTTAAAATTTTAAAAATTTCAATTTAATAATTCAAAATTATATTGAATTTTTAAATATTTGAAATTGAAGAGAAATAAGGGGAGGAAGGTCACTTTTATAGAGGAAATGGGGGATTTCCTCGTGCCTCGACGGATGTGGGTTTTATCCAAATCAAAGATGCAGCACGTCTTTTTTTGGGGAAAACGTCCTTATCTTATTATATTTTAAAAAAATAATTTATTTTGATAATTAATTTATAATACCATTGTGATAATTTTATTTAAAAAAAAGCTAAATAAATAAATCACTCGTTTTGTGTGTAGTGTCAATATCTTGTCAATAGTTATTCAGAAGTCCAATTAGCAACACATAACAATATGGTTAAGGAAACGCTATTGAATAACACCATTGTACGTATCTTATATTCCTTAAGAGAAAAATTATAACAATTTGATTTAACATGTTACGTGTTTATTGAATTTATACATAATAATTTATTTATCCTTATTGTGGTGTTGTGTGAGATGAGAAAAAAAAACATAAAAAAAACATTTTAGATAAGTATCTGATATTGTAAAAAGCATTACCTATGGAGTAATACTGGACTAGTACGTAAAAATGATCACAAGCATCACCACGAGTTCACTACGACGTATATACAGAGAAAAACCGAACCAATCAAACTTAACAAACGGATCAAATTGACTCAAAACCTCACAGTTCTAAATTCCTCGCAGGAAGTACAGCACTCATTCTCCAGTTTATAAGCCATGATGTGACTCCTAGTCGTGAAATACAAACGCGAACACGAACAGGAACACGAACAGGTGCACGCTAGATACTCCATAAATCTAACTCAAATCGAAACCAAAGAACAATGAGAGCAAATAAATGTCAAAAACCTTGCTCCAGGTAACTGAGAGTAAAGTACCACCGAAGAAGCGAAAAAAAAGCTATGAATCAGGATCTCTCAAGACAACAATCCAGAAGCCAACTTTGGGCACCATCAATTGAAACACCGGCGCCTGATGAGCTGCTTCTATTCAAAATAGAACTTCGGTCAAGCATACTTGGGTTCTCCAAAGCTCACGGCAATAGAACAGATCCCCCATAGCATTCCACGATGCAGAACCACTTCGATGATCCAGAGTAGAGATAGACAGATGAATATTCATTACATAAAAGTATAATCCAGAATGCACACCACACGATGAGCAAAGAAAAGTCACCAGCATGCTTTAAGCGACATAAAAAAGCCTGAAGGAGGAACAAGTCCTATACTACTGATAACTAAATTTCGAGCAATCAAACAGCGACTTGGCCAACATGTTTAGTTCACAGATCGGATAGTAGACCAAAGGGCAGCCAAAAGCACACCATCAATTTGTTTCCATTGCTCCTGCATGATATTTCTCCAACTCTGCATCAAGATCCTCGAGAGAGACTTTCTCCCCACGGCCTCGGCCTCGGCCTCTTCCTCCACCACGAACTCCCCGTCGACCCCCACGGCTTCCACCGCCACGAGCACGTCCAGAGACACGTCCCCTTGCTTGGCCGCTGCATCATATGACAGTAATGATAGATTGACAATCTTCACAATAATGCATAAGTGAAAGAAAAAAACCGAATTCCAAGGCCAAACGAAACTAACCAAGTATCCAAGAGGCTATGGATTGAATTGGACAAAAACAGAAATCAGTTGTCACACAACAAAGAGGTGATAGACAAATGATGAACAACGAACAAAAACCACTTAAATCATACAAAAACAATCATTGTTTTCCTTCTAGTACAATCAGTTTACGATATACCATACGTCAAACTATCTAGACTACTGTTGGCTAGCTTTCTCTTCGAAGTGGATCACAAGTGCTTTTATCGATACAAACCATGCAATGAAAGAGCTAAAGAGATGGAGAAAAACAAAAATTATTAAAATGTTAAACCCTAGCCAAGAAAAAAAAAGAAGAGTTGAAAAATGATATTAATCACAGAATATGCAACTTCTATTACCAACCAACCTCTATGACTCCCGCACAATGGAATGAGATGTGCAGCACTGGAAATATATAAACCACAAGTTCATCGATTGTTAGGCCAAGAATCATTGTAACCCTTCCATCTCCAACTCCAAAACTTGAAGTCTGACATGTTTTCATCAGGGAGCCCAGCAATACTTGAAGTGAATTAATCCCATTGAAACAGACAGTTACTTTTGCCTATGACCATCAGATCTGAAGAGCGGTGACACCCTGACCCTGCCTAGAATTCTATCTCCCAGCATTGCTTTCCAGTTATGATCACGGAATGCCAAAAAGGGTACCATATTCTGGATGGCGGCTGACATATATAATTCATGATATCGGCACTTGGAAGCTGGGACGGAATTCCCAATGTTTATTCCAGCGGCAGCAACACTACCATGTTTGCGAACAGTCTAGTTGTTCCCACAGCTAAGGACACAAAGGCATGCCGCAGACCATCTAAGAACATAAAAAATCCCCTATAACAAGCTGAATATGCCACTCAAATGAATCCTCCATATCTTCAGACACAACACAATACCAGTAATCCTCTTAGCACATAAAACCACTCATTGGACAGTGGAAACCAGAGAAGAGATGCCGTCCAAATAACATCAGCCCCCTTGGATAAGACTATATGGATGGGAACAGAACACTGTAGCCAAAGAACCCAAGGCCTAAAATGGTAGTTTGCATTCTCCAGCCTCAAGTCATGTCAAGATTTGTTCCCTAGAGATTAATAGATAATTTATAAGTAGTATACTGAACTAAAGCCCTGCCTCACAACATTCTGAGAGACATGAGCCTCAAGATTTCATCCAAAAGAGCCAACAATAATCAAGTCTGTCCTGCATCCTCATGAAGAAAAAAGTATCTCAAATTACGGGAAGTCACGCTTGAAGTGTTGCCAGTTTCGGCCCCAGTAGAAACTTAGGTATAAATAGATTATCGTCGAAACACCTCAGATATATTATCTTCAAATAAAAAATCATTAATCAGCTAATTGCATTTCAACTTAATTCCGAGCAGTGACGAGGTTTTGATAAAATCCCATCCATCAACCTCTAACACGAGCAAAATGAAACTCTTCTATCATCTTGAACTTACTATTGTACATCCGATACTTTGAGTAGACTAGAATAGGGGTTGCCATGTGGAGATATCATATAGGAGGACCACGAGACTGATATTATGCCACAGATTTCCCGCTCATTCGGCTAATTACCAGCATCATACCATCAGCTCAAATAAACAAAAGAGTAGCCACTAACTACATAAAAGCATGATTTGAACTGTTGCTGTATCAACCACTTCTAGCAGCAGCATAAAAATCTGATCTTTTCTCAAACACCGAAGTCCAGAACCAAAAAGCTGGACTGAAAAAACTAATTTGTTTTTAGCTAAGACTCTTCAATTTTCAAAAATGAAATAATCATGTAATAGTGCTTATGCCAACAACCACTTATTCTCTCTTTTGCTTGTATAGTGTGAACAGCACACCAATCACGCCATTGCAATCCAAAACTTTTTCATCAGTCATAAATATCCAGTGATTCAGTGAATGGTTGGTTAAAGGCGTCTAACAAATGTAGCACACTCCAATATACTAATACCACATCCATAAAGTTACAGAAAAGTTGGGGTGACGGTAAATTAGGGTCATACCTTCTTGGTGCACCATTCTGAACCGCACCACCACCAACAAATGCAGGTACAGGAGCAGGTGTTGCAATGTTAGTTCCAACAACTTCGATTTTCATGGGTTTGCCGTCCAGTTGAACATTGTTATATCTCTTCACGGCAGCCAAGGCATCAGCTCTCCTTGAGAAAACTACGTCAGCCGTTCCCTAAGAGTACAAATCCTTCTTAACATTGGCACTACAGAAGCAATCCATGTGAGGAACTGAGGACCCATTATTGCAACTCAATTATACCTTTGATCTTCCACTCCTGTCATAATGAACGCCACAGCGCTTAAGATCACCGACCTCTGAAAATAGTTCCTGAAAAATACCAAAAGCGGAGAGCATGAAGTTTTAACTAACATATACCAGAGACAAGTAGTCAAAATTTTGGAACCTACACTATCATCAACAGTGAGGTTCGTAATTCTTTTCCTCTCTGGTTTCCCATTGTGACAAAAACAAAAAACAATTGTCCCTATAATCTCAATGTTCTAATAGAACAATTAGTAATAACATCAAAAATCCAAACAACCATCCACTGTTAAACAATTTATTCTTTGGAATGTCTTAGTGATGAACACTGTCAAACTATTCAGTTGAACTTTTAGCCAGCATCAACAAAAGTGACCTTTGATATCAATCTTAACTAGAGGAACATAGCTGGAAATGAATACGTTCTTCACAACCTTTTTCTTCTTGCCAAATCTCGAAGGACACAAGTAGACATCAATCAAACACACAAGCATCCGACTTCAGCAAAGCATTCCAATTGCCAAATCTCAAAGGACACATCTCACATTCTTCTTGTCTCCCATGGAATAACCAGATCAACCACAACAATCACAACATACAACTCAAACATCACCAAACACCAAAATCCCACAACCAACATAATCCCTAAAACCACCATTCCACCCCTGATTTTTTTGTGCAAGAATTACCTTGATATCTTCATTCGAAACCCCGTAATCCAAGTTGGAGATATAGAGTTTCGTCCCCGTCTCAATAGCAGAAGCACGAGCAGCCTGAGCAGGATACGCCGCAGCATGCGCCGCAAACAAATCATGCTTCCATGTTCCTTCTGGCACAGCCTCCACCTATACAAACAAAACCCAAACAACCCATCAATCAATCAAATTCAACACAACCCAAACAAGATCCCAAATCCTAGAAACCCCAAATTCACCAAAAATCTCAAATTTCCCCCAAAACCAAATCCCCTAAAGCCCTAAACTCCCCAAATCCCCAATATCCAGCAAATCCCCAAAAATCCCAAATCCGCAAATATCCCAAATCCCCTAAAAATCCAATCTTTGATGCAATTGATCCCTCACCTTGTTAACAGAATACGGTACAGCGGATGGGCGAGGAGCCCGGCGCTTGAAATCACGTTTAATCAAGCCCGGCCCTGCGACGGCGGGAGCGGGGCGAGAGCGTGGGGGTTTGGATTGCTTGCTTTTCTTGATGAGGTCGTCGAGGGTCATGTCGATGCCGCTCGCCATTGATGGAATCGATCTAGATTGCTAGGGTTTTGGGATATTGGGGAAATTTCCTAGGGCTTTGGTGGGGGGAAGAGGGGAAAGGAGGAAAGGGAGCACGAGGGAAGTTGATGCAGAAATACTCTGATGTAGAAAGCTAATAAGATCTACTGTAGTTGTTTTTGGGAATTCATATTATCATTATCAGATAGTAGCATCGTAAAAATATACCCGAGTAATAAGATAGTTTTATACTGATTAGCAAAATTATCTTTTTGAAGAGAAAAACAATAATATAGATGCTATTTTTTCAATTTTAAAATATTTTATTTATTTATATATATGTTGAAATTTATATGTATTTTGTTAAACTTCGCTCTCCTCCTAACTCTTAGATTAAGCCTCCTAACTCTTAGATTAAGGGATTGATTTCTGAAAATTTTGAAACGATTCAAATGCACAAGGAAATTTTTTGTTCAATATGGGATGAATAGAATAACAAAAAAAGATAATGATATCGATTATTCGTATGGATAATCTATCAATCATACTTAAGCTTTTTAACGTGGATTATTAATAAGGTTGTTAAAACATAGACTGAATCGACTATCGAAATCGATAAATAAAAACTGACCGAACCGATTAATAAATGGTTTAATTTTTATTCATAAAATAAAATCAAATGTTTAATATGTTTAAAATCGAATCGAACCAATTAATCGATGATAAACCAATTCATCAATCTGTTTAGAATCAATTAGCTAAGCATTTAAAATTAATTATCGTAATTGTTCTGCATAAGTTGTTCAATTTAAATATCAAACATATTATATTATTTGAAGTGAAAATTTCTTTGAGATACCAATTTGAAAACATATTTTCAATGAGGTATCACCAAGGGAACTTATTTCCCACAAGATATCACTTTTATAAAAAAAAAAATCAAATCTTTTCTTTTTTGCCCTTACTTTTATGTCTCAACCTTTTCTTATATTCTTTTTCTGTTCAACGTCTATCATCTTCATCCCCCACCTCATCTTCGATCATCATCATCAACATCTTAGATTATCATCAAATTCGATCACATCATCAAACTCGATCATAATCATCTTCTTCATCTTCATCGATCATCATCATTACCACCATTGTTGAACTCTCATAATTCTCTAACAAGCATCGACGATGCTACTGAGAAGGATATTCACTCACCGCAGCACAACCTCTCTCCTTCTCCACAGCTCCTTTCAATCCCTAGATCCTCGCATGAATCTTTGTCGTTGTCGTTGTCTCGCATTCCACCTTTGATTGAGTTGGTGAATTGGAGTTGTCGAGAGGTTTCACGAAAGGACATAAATTGAGTAAATCATTGAACTCGTTGGCGAATAATAGCAGTGTAATGTTTACTATAACAGTTGCATCCATTGGTTTCTAGAACGAGCTTGTGAATGATTATGTATTGAGTTCGATTTTATGACTCTTGTTTGCTTGCTGTTGATGTGGCGTGGTACAATTAGGAAATTAGTAGAGCTTGGAGTAGAGATTGAAGGAGTGAACCATGTTTTGATAAGCTAGTCAAACATCTAGATGATGTGGCGAATTTGCTTATGAACATATTAGTGATTAGTTTGATGCATGGTGAGAATGGTGTCGCCGTATTGTTTGTTGTTGATCCTTTAACTACAAGAAAACATTGTTTTGGCAACGCAGATTTTCTTAACATCGGTCACAAAATCTAAAACCTACTTCAGCCATAATCAATCACATTTCTCCATTTGTTGTGCCGCCGCAGCCTTCCCCACCAACAAAGCCGTCACGTCCCCACCTCGTACCACCTCATAGCCTTCTTCCCCACCTCCGCTACCCTTCCTCCACCTTTCTCTTCTTCACCACTCTTCAAATATTTCTCCTCTTCTCCATCAGCGTCCACCACCTGGATGGTGTTCGACGTCCCCAGAACCACTGCGTCCCGTCTCCACCACTACAAACGTTTGTCAACAACCACCACCAACATCCATTAACGCCATCATATCATTGCTTAATGTATAAATCCAAAACCCTAACTTTTAATTGGTTTTATTTTAGTTTCAATTTGTGTTTGATATTGTTATTTGAAAAATTGGGTTGGAATTATTGGATGTTGCAGATTGGTTTGATGTTTGTTGGTTGATTTGGAAGACTTAAGAGTGTATCTCAATTCATGAAATGTTTTTGATGTGATTTTGTGGATTAGATAGATTAACTTATTGATAAAGTTTGACTTGATGATTGGGTTCATCGGTTGGGTTGATCAATGATCGTTGATGGGGTTTTAAGATCGGTTTCTTAAATAGTCAGTTTTGTGGGACTATATTTGGATTTGGACTCAGGTTGAAGGTTGATATATGATTTTTTAGATCATTGTTAATGTATGGTGATTATTTTTAATTTTTGATTTTTTATGTTCTAATTTTTTTAGAACTTTCATGAGCCATTATGTCTTTTATATAGATAGTAGGATAATCCGAACATATGTTGTGGCTAGATTGAACTTGTTTGATCTAAATTAGGTGAGTGTGTGATTTATAAATAATATCTTTTTTACATGAAACATGTTTTAATGGACCGAAAGATGTAACTAAGTGTTAGTTTAAGATAGACAATAACATGAAGATAGTAATTAGTGTATCATTATTATCCTAGTACAAGATGCAATCACTTTCTCGAATTATATCATATTCATTCTATGTTGTTAACCTAAACTTTATGATTAGATTAATTTAGGTTTAATTGACTAAGAGTGTGTGAATAGATTTTTAATTATGGATTGTGTTTGATTATTTTTATTTTTATTTATCTAGAATGTGTCAATATTTTTTTAGCGTGTATTTTTTTTAGTTTGGTTTTTTTATTGCTAAAGGCTAAATTGAAGCCGAACATAAACTCGTAGTATTGACTTCCAGTAACTTGGATTTGTCCTAAATTATTATAACAATTTAAATCTTATAGAGCGTGCGATTTATGTTTTATATAACTTACACGAATCATGTTTTAATGGATGGAAAAATGGGATCCGATTTATCATGGTTTTATGATAGATTCTGGATGTATGAGCGGTTTATTGATAAGTATTTGAATATCGAGTTTGTTAGAAACGTAAAAAAGTTTTATGTGGAAGTGGAAGAGGACTACGAGAACAAGGATGAGGATGACGATGAGAATAACAAGGACGATGACAATGACGATAAAAATGATTAGAATACATATGAAGTTCACATATAACTTTTAGATATATAGTAAAAATCATTGCATTTGACAATCCATGTCCATTTATATAAAATGAAAGACTTTTATATAAGTCTTTCATTTTATGTTCGCAATGTATTGATTATAAGTTTTTATTTGTTTTATTTTTCATTTGTAGATGTCATGACGAGATTTTGAGAGGGGTATGGGCGATACTGATCATTCACAGAAGACTGTAGGAAAATTTCATAAGTTTTATTTCATTTTTTAGATATTTTCCTCATCTTTTAGATGTCAAATATATGAAAATTTCTTAAATATTCAAGAAATATTCATAAAAAATAAATATAGGTAAGAGACTGATGATTCAGCGAATTATAAAAGAGCAATGCGATGTTGAAAACACACATTGATGAGCTAACCCAGTTGGTGTAGTGACTCTCGTAGCAATACCAGTGCTATAACAACCCGTTTGATCGGTCTCCTCATCATCCTCGGAATCCACCGTCTCCCTCAGACGTCGTCGAACAGACCACTGCATTTTAGGTTTTATTGTTGGAATATTATATGTTGAATTTTTTTATTCGGACAATAATGATGTGTAACCTATTTAAATATGATTTAAATGTCGTTGTTATATCTTTCTTTATATTTGATGCTAATTTGTAACACAAGATATGCATTTTGGGTGTTTGGTTGTATGTATATAGTGGGCAAGTTCGATTTTCACCAAAAACATTTCTCCCTAGCATTCCAGTTTTGCGATCGAAATGGTGTCTCTGTCGCTAATTTGCCACTCCATCCGTCGTTGATTTCACAATCCAGGAAATAAGAGTTTGTGATGGATTACACCAATTTTCGTTGCTAATTTACGACAGACACATCCTTTCCGTCGCTAACCATCTTTCGAGGAAGCTTGCGACCAACTATATTCCCGTCGCTAAATAGCGACGAATATTCAACTGTTTGTCACAAAATCCAATTACGACTACACTATTAGCGATAGTTTGTACCCGTCACAATTCCGTCATAAAATCTTGTTTGCGACGGATACGACTGTCTCTAATGGATTTAATTTTTGTAGTATTTGGACTTCAGATTAATGGTGAAAATGAAGTGTTTTTTATTTGGCATATTAGTACGCCTGAACTAGTATGCTTGAATTAGTACGTCTAAACTATTACTTCTTTCTAGATTGTTTTCATTCATGATTGATCAAACTTTATTTGACAAATCGATATTGATGTACTATGTTTTCACTAGACATACTACTTTTTTACACAAACATACTAGACTATGTTTATTCACTAGGCGTATTATTTTTTTTGCTTTCATGCGTACGTACACAGACGACGCCACATAATGATAAGTTCTATTCGTGAAACACGATCATTGCCGTCTCTCAGAAAAATATGAATGTTTTCGACCAATCTATACGTGCTTGGATACATGAATCGTAACCACATCACATATGCAACCCACATTATAAAGGGACTAACAGCAGACAAAAACAAAACATCAGCACTTGAATAAAATTCGGCTTGTGCATCTCTATACATTCTATTAACAAAGTTAGAGCGTCAAAGCTAGCAGATATAATATAGGACCCTGATGATTATAGAAGTATGTACAATTTGAAAGAGCACGGAGTGGAAGGCCACGGCTTGGACAAAAACAATAGTGGCACTAGTTCGATGGACATTGCATTCAACAAATGGTTTTTTGAACAGCCCGTGTTCAAGTATAGATGTATAAAGTTACATGACTCAAATTGTAATATCCTGAAAAATAAACTTTAAATAAAATTTGAAATAAATATGTTGAGATAAAAGTTGATAATGCGGTTGGTTGAGGATCACGTGAATATCTCAACTGTCTCCAGAAATATCTCGTTTTTCAAATTGAATACCTTCCTCTTACATGTCTTTCAAATTTTATTATCCTAGCAATCCTGAGAACAGTAATTTGTGCATCGTGAGAAATTAGATCCTGCGAGAAGAACACAGACCGTGGAGGGGTATGGATTCAACTCTCGTTCGATTTCGTTTCTGTTATATATATAAAAATATATATATGTGTTTTCTCGTTGTATTTTAATTAATAAACAATCAAGATACTCTGCCGGATTCCGGCACACTCCGGCAGCCCTCGTTCCTTCCGAAACCCTGCCTGAAACCCGAGCCGAACCCGAACCCAGCCTGAAACCCGTCTGAGCCCGCAGCCCTCGTAGCCATGCCTAGCGCCCGACGCTGCCTCCCCTGTCTGCCGAAGTCGCTGCTATCCGCCATCGCACGCCTCGTCGAAGCCGACGCCGTCGAGCCGCGCTCCCTGTCCGCACGCGCTGCCCTTGACCTCGACGAAAACCCTCGCCTCGCCTTCGCCGCAGCCTCCCTCGTCCTCGTCGACCTTCCCCAGTGTCGGAACGACCGTCGCCGGCCACAGTTCGGGGAGCCCAAACCCTCCCTGAATTCCTCCTGCCTTCGGGCAGTGAAGGAAAAAAAAAAAGGAACTGAGAATATTCTTTTTCGTCTAAAAAAAATAATTTGTCTTAATGTGTTATTATAACACATTATGAAGTGTATTATTTATACACAAATCTATAAGTATTACCCTGAAATATTATGTAATGATATTTTATATTTTGTGATGTTATTATAGGCGCGACAAATATTGAGAAACGGGATTAAGCTGGGGATTGTTTGAAGGATTTCTTGAATTTCTATGATGACGAGGTAACACACATCGTTACCCTAAATTTTGTGTGTGTGATTTGATTTATGTGATTGTGTGATCACGTATCTGCATGATAAATAAAGAATAAAATTATGTTGTACTTGATTAACTTGATTTGTTTGCTAGAAGGGTAACGATGAAACCTGTAGAATATTATAGAATTTAAATAACACCATGGTGGTCACCTGCTGTACATGGATTAATATGATTAATTCATATTATATACCTGAAATCTCGAATTACGAACACCATGATGGTCACCTGCTATACATGGATTAATATGATTAAATTCATATTATATGCCTGAAAATCTTGAATCCAGTTATACATGGAATTAATATGTTTAATTTCATGCTACCTGCCTGAAAATCCTGAAAAACCTGAGCAATGAGGATATTCCTGTAAATGATAATAAGTAGGAGAGTTACGAGTCCTGACTAGCTAGGGAGGGATAGAAATTCCCTTCGCGTGCACGCAGCGGCATCAA